>CAUYQG010256735.1:0-22562 GCA_963574415.1 Tarsius wallacei
TCTGACTGGAGTTAGGTGGTATCTCAGTATAGTTTTAGTTTGCATCTTCTTGATAACTAGTGAGGCTGAACATTTTTTCGTATATCTGTTGGCTGCTCTTATGTCTTCTTTTGAGAAGTGTCTATTCATATCTTTTGCCCACTTTGTAATAGGGCTGTTTGTTTTTTTCTTTTCAGCACGTTTGAGTTCCTTGTAGATCCTTGATGTTAGGCCTTTGTCAGACATGGAGTTGGCAAATATTTTTTTCCCAGTCTGTGGGCTGTCTCCCTGCACTCCTGATGGTTTTTTGGCTTTGCAGAAGCTTGTCAGTTTAATGAGGTCCCACTTATCTATCTTATCTCTTATGGACTGGGCACTTCGGGTTTTGATCAGGAATAGGTTGCCAGTTCCAACTTCCGAGTGTCTCCTGCATTTTTTAAGGTTCTTACAGTTAGAGGTTTCACACTTAGGTCTGTGATCCATTTAGAGTTAATTTTTGTGTATGGGGATAGGTAGGGGTCCTGTTTTAATCTTCCGCATGTGGTCAGTCAGTTTTCCCAGCACCATTTACTGAATAGGTTCTCCTTGCCCCAGTGGTGGGTGGTGGAGGCTTTGCCAAAGATGAGTTGGTTGGGAAATTGAGGTTTTGCTTCTGGAATCTCAATTCTATTCCATTGGTCTATATGCCTGTTCTTGTACCAATATCAAGCTCTTTTGATTATTGTAGCTTTATAGTAAAATTTAAAGTCTGGTATTGTGATACCTCCTGCTTTGTTTTTTTTTTTTCCTGAGGATTGTTCTGGCTATTCTTGGTTGTTTGTGTTTCCATACGAATTCCTGTATTGTTTTTTCTAGATCTGAGAATGTTGCTGGTAATTCATCTTCACAATGTTGATTCGTCCAATCCATGAGCATGAAATATTTTTCCACTTGTTTGTGTCATCTTTGATTTCTTTGAGCAGTGTTTTATAGTTTTCATTGTAACGGTCTTTGGCATCTCTGGTTAGGGGGACGCCAAGGTATTTCATTTTTTTGTGGCTATTGTAAATGGAATTGTGCTTTTTATTTGGGTTTCTGTTTGTTTATTATTGGTGTATAGAAATGCGATTGTCTTTTGACCCCGCAATCCCCCTACTGGGAATATACCTGGAAGAAATCAGGTCACTCTATAAAAAAGATACTTGCACACATATGTTTATTGCAGCATTGTTCACAATAGCAAGAACATGGATCCAACCATGCTGCCCATCAAAAGAGGACTGGATTTTTAAAATGTGGTACATATACACAATGGAATACTACACAGCCATAAAGAAGAACAAAATCATGAACTTCGCAGTGAGTGATCTCTCACAGAAACAAAGAACTGAGTACCATATGTTCTCACTCATAAGTGGACCTTGAACAACTACCATATTACTATAAGAAAAGGATTGAAAGTGGCGAGAAACTGAGGGGAGAGGGGTGGGGGGTGGGGAGGTGGATTGACAGTAGTCAATATCTTCCTGGGAAGGAGGGGGCACACCTCATCGATAAGGGTACCTGCACGGTGAATATTTGTATACCTAGCTCTGAATTGTACCCCATAATTTTAAATAAAAATTAAAAGAGAAAAAGAAAACAACAATAAATTAGTGACATTAAAAAAAAAGAAAACATTTTCTTATTTGTGATAACATGGGTGAACCTGGGGGACATAAAACTAAGTGAAAAATGAAAGAAAAAACTAAACTTATAGAAGAAAAGGGTAGAATGGTGATTGCCAGCAGCTGGGGGAGGGGGTGGGAATGGGAAGATGTTCTTCAAATGTTCTCACTCATAAGTGGACCTTGAAGAACTACCATAATACTATTAGAAAAGGATTGACAGTAGTGGGAAACTGTGGGGGGTGGGGACAGTGGGGAGGTGGGATTGACAGTAGTTGATATCTGCCTGGGAAAAGAGGGGGACACTTCATCCACAAGGGTACCTGCACAATGAATATTTGTATACCTAACCCTGAATTGTACCCCACAATTAAAAAAAAATTTTTTAAGTTAAAAAAAAATTGTTGAAATTTTGTATGGTAAGATCTCTGATGATCTGAGATCTTACAACTTTAAAAAATGCACTAACAAAACATAGAAGTAAGAGCATGTTTATAAATATAAAAATAGGAAATTGACTTCTTATGCAATAAAAAAGTGAATTGATGTTTTTTTTTTAAAAAAAGACAATTTTCTATTCTCTCTGAAGCCTGCTACTTAGAGCCTTCGTTTATATAACAAAAATCTTGGCTTCCACACCCTTCTTATAACTCAAGCATATCTTTTACTAATTTCAAATTCTTAAATTTTTTTTTATTTTAAAGATATGAGGTACAACTCAGAATTAGATATGCAAGTGGTCATCATACAAGTAAAGTTTAGGCCTCCCTTTGGTCCCCACTTTTCTTGGTTTGAGATCAGGTACACTTACTGATGTTAAGTGACCCCCACCCCCGGTAGTGTCCCACTACTGCCAATCCTTTTTTTATTGGGCTATAATAAGTGTTCAGGGTCCACTTATGAGTGAGAACATGTGGCACTCAGTTCTTTGTTTCTGTGATAGATCACTGAGTGTGAGAGACTCTAAATTCATCCAAGTTGCTGCAAAGACCATAATTTTGTTCTTCTTTATGGCTGTGTAATATTCCATTGTATATATGTACCACATTTTTAAATCCAGTCTAGTTTTGATGGGCAGCTCGGTTGGTTCCATGTTTTTGCTACTGTGAATAGTGCTCCAATCACCATGCATGTGCAGGTATCTTTTTTGTAGAGTGATTTAAGTTCCTCCGGGTATATTCCCAGAAAGGGGATTGCTGAGTCATATGAAAGGTCAATTTTTAGTTCTTTTAGGAATCGCCACGCCAAACTAAAAAGCTTCTGCAAAGTAAAAGAAACCATCAAGAAAGCGGAGAGGCAGTTCACAGAATGGGAAAAAATATTTTCCAGTTGCATATCTGACAAAGGTCTGACAGCCAGGATCAAACAGAAACTCAAATGAGCCGAAAGGAAAAAAACAAACAGTCCCATTAAAAAGTGGGCAAAAGACGTGAATAGACACTTTTCAAAAGAAGACATACAAGAAACCATGAAAAAATGCTCAGCCTTACTAATCATCAGAGAAGTGCAAATCAAAACCACATTGAGATACCATCTAACTCCAGTAAGAATGGCCATGATTAATAAAACAAAAAACTAACAGATGCTGGTGAGGATGTGGAGAAAAGAGAATGTTTCTACACCATTGGTGGGAATAATTTGACATTCTTTAAACAGAGCCTAACTCTTTCAACCCACTGCCAATCATGAAATCTTTGTATCCATCTAGGACCTGTAAGTCCCCCACTTTGGATATCCCTCCTTTCTGGGCCAAACCACTGTGAACCTCACATGTATTTATTTATATCCTTTTTGTAACTTCTGTCTTCTTCAAATGTATAAAACCAAGCTATAACCCAATTACTTTGGGCACATGTTATCAGGACCTCTCGAGACTGTGTTCCAGACCATGGTCACTTACATTTGGGTCAGAATAAACCTCTTTACATATTTCACCGAGTCTGACTTTTTCCTTAACATTCCAGAGAGACTGGGACACCACGTTGATGTTGTCTGCTCACAACTCACAGCATGTCTGAACTCTAGTTACCTCACACGAAAGTCAAATTAATAGCGTCCTCTACATCTGACTTCACAGGGCAACTTCTTCTCCCTGAAGAAGCTTGATCCATTTCTGGAACTTGCTGGCATCTAGAAAGTTTCTATCATGTCTTTCTCTAAATATTGGTTCTACCTCTTAAGGTGGCATAGAAAATATAATTCCTCTCTCACACAACAGCCTTTAAAATACTATGATCTGGGCAGTTCCCTTGGGTCCCCTCCCACTGTGGGAGCTTTTCTGTCCTCTCAATAAATCCTGCTTTCTCACTTTCTGTCTGTCTGTGTCCCTCATTCTTCCTGGGCAAGAGTTGAGAACCTCGACCTGAAGAGTTGCAGAAGATCATCGACCTGAAGAGCTGCAGAAGATTGTCAGAGTCAAAGAACTGAAAAAAAAATTACTATGAATCACCAGGATGTGGGAGAGCACAACAGATAGGCATCCACTGCTTTGTGGCATCCACTGTTTTGTGTGGGAAACTAGAGGGTTCAAGGATGAGTAAGAAAGGAAGTCTTTTCATCCCAAAGACTCCTGGGGAAGAAAAGCATATGAGTTTTATACAGATAGATTATTGATTAGGATGAGGATGATCGATAGATAGATATAGACAAATGATAGATAGATGCATGATAGATAATAGATAGATACATGATTATAGATACATGATCATGATGAAGATAGACAGCTCGATATAGATATAGATATTTTTGTTTCAAAATTAAGCTTAAAGTGCTACAGTAGGACAATTGACTCAGTCCAGGAGTTTAAAGAAAACCCAATGGAGAAGATGTCAACTGGAACCGAGCACCTTGGCCTGCTCTTCCCAAAAGAAAACAAAACAAAAGTCTTTATTCCTCTGAGTAACACATAATTCTCAACAAATCGACCACTTTCTCTTTCATTCATTCATATTTTTAGTTTAAAATTCAAAACTATTTTCTTAGCACCTGTTATATGCCAAGAACTAGGTGGTGGTATGGAGACTCAAGAACTAACATAGACCCTGATGTTGCCCAGAGGTACTGCTTATCTTCAGGAGGGCACAGATAGTCTGCAGGCTACAGTTTGGCATGATGACTCAGGGATGAGAGTTAACATAGGTCCTAGGTGTTCACATAGAAGGACACATGCCTGAAACTAAGGACTGTGCAGGAAGTGACGTGGAGAAGGGTCTGAGCATGACCAAAATAATGAGAAGTTCTCCAGACCAGGATGAGGAATAAGGAGAGAAAATGAGGATTTGAGCAGTTGCAGGAAGCTCAGTTTAGCCAGACTGCAGACACAAGAAGACCAAAGGTAACCTAGACAAGTAGGCAGGGGTACCATGGGAGATTACCCAAAGTAAGCTGGAGAGGCGGCCACAGAGACCATGAGGGACCAGTCAAAGGTGAGCTAAACAGGTGGGCAGGGAGATCTGAGGGACTAGTCAAGGGTGAGCCGAACAGGTAGGCAGGGAGACCAGGGGGACCAGTCAGGAATGGGTTGGAAAGGGGGGCAGGGAGACCAAGAAGTCTAGTCAGCATGACTTAGACAAGTGGGCAGATAAACTGGAAAGACCGGTCAAAGGTGAGATGGACAAATATGGAGGGAGATCATGGGGGGCATAGAAAGGTGGACAGGAAGAATATGGGGTACCAATGATAGGGAGTTAGAGGGGTAGGCATGGGGACCATGAAGGACAAGTTACTCCTCTACATCCTTCATTTTTGCACTTTCACCACATCCCTTCTCCATGTCTCTCCTCCACAACCCTCCTCCACAATCCTTCACATCTTTCTTCCACATCCCTCTTCCAACCCTCCTCTACGTTCCTCCTCCTTGTGCCTCCACCACCTCCCTCTCCATGGCCCTCTTGCTCATCCTTCCTCCATGGCCCTTCTGTACATTCCTCCTCAACATCCCCCCTCCTTGGACCTCTACCACATCCCTTCTCCATGGGCCCCTGTTCACATTCCTCCTCCATGATCCTCCACATCCCTCATCCTTGTACCTCCACCATGGCCCTCCTTGTCCTTCCTTCACATCCCTCCCTCAACCCTCCTGCGTGTTTCTTGTCCATGTTCTTTCTTCATGTCATCTATGTTTCTTCTCTAGGTCTTTCTTTCTTGTACCTCCACCATGTCCCTTCTCCATGGCCCCTCTTCACATCCCTTTTCCATATCCCCACTCCACATCCCTTCCATATATCCCTCTTCCACATCCCTCCTGCTCTTATCTCCACTGGTGGATCCCTTCTCCATGGGCCCCCTTCACATCTCCCCTCCATGGTCCTCACATTCCCTTTTCCATGTCTTTCAGCCTTGTACCCTCATCACATCACTCCTTATCATTCTTCCACATCACCCTCCTCCTTGTACCTCCACTATGTCCCTTCTACGTGACCCTTCTCCACATCCTTTTTTCATGTCCTTCCTCTGTTTTCCTCCTCCATATCCCTGCTCCATTGTCCTTCCTCCTTGCTCCTCTTTGTGTTTCTCCACCATGTTCCTCTTCTTTGCCCCTTCTTTGCATTCATACTCATGGCGCCCATCCATATTTCTCTTCTACTTCCATCCTTCATGTTCCTCCTCCTTGTCCTTCCTCCATGACCCTCCTCCATGTTCTTCCTACTTGTCCCTTCTCCTTGTCCCTCCTCCATATTTTTCCTCCTTGTCCCTTCTTCATGACCTTTTTTCCATTTCCCTCCTCTGTGTCTCTCCTCCAAACTCCTTCACCGTGTCCTTCCTCCATGTCCCTTTCACCTTGTTTCTTCACCATGGTCTTCCTCTATGCCTTTCCTGCATGTTCTCTCTTGCTTGTCCTTCTCTTGCTCCTCCTTCTTATGCATGTCTATCTGGTGATTACTGGGTCTAACTCTAGTCCAGACAAGCCTGGACTCACCACCGACCCTGCACAGACAGAATACCTCTTACTCATGGGCTTGTTGGAAAGGAGCAAGAGAGAGTAGAAAGGAGGAAATCTTAACCCTAAGCAGCCACCACAAATTGCTCTTCTGATCCCTTTTTCTGCCCCCAAATTGTTGGATTCATGCTAAGCCACAAATCAAGGTGGTGTTTTTTGCCTTCTGCAGGTCTAAGAGATGAGCACATTACCCCAAGAAGCTAAGGCAGCTCATGCGTAATGTGCAGACCTATCTTTCAGAAGACATATTTCTGGACCAAGACCCAGAAGAGGAAGGGATCCTGGAGGGTCTGACACATTGCCCCTACCAGGCATGTACTCTCTGTCCAGGGCTTCAGTGACAATTGGCATTGAAGATAAAAAAATTCAAGGAAGACCTCAGGAACATGAATACCAGATAGACCGACAGAACCTGAGATAGGCCAGCAGGACATCAGACAGGACAGCAGGACATGAGAAAGAACAGTAAGACATCAGATAGGATACTAAGATGTGAAATAAGCCAGCAGAGCATCAGATGGACCAGCAGGACATCAGACTGGCCAGCAGGATATCAAATGGACCAGAAGAACATCAGATGGACTAGGAGGACATCAGATGGACCAGCAGATGGGCCATTAGGATGTCAGATATCCTGAGGACACAAGATAGTCCAGTAGGACAAGTAGGCCAGTGAGACATGAGATAGGACAAAAGGACACCAGCTAGGCCAATAGGACATTGGATAGGTCAAAAGAACATGAAATAGCCCCGTGGGACATTAGGACAGTAGGACATCAGACAGGCCAACAGGATACCAAACAGGCAGTAGGACATCAGATAGACCAAGAGGACATCAGACAGGCCAGGAGGCTGTTGAGAACACTCACATTGAAAATGCTGTATCTAAGGGAGAACTGGGTGTCAGCACTCTGCTTCCTCCCTCCTGTCTGCCTCCATTGGTGCCCACCCCCACCACACAGGCTGGAAGCATGATTGGCAGGCCCAGCTGAGGAAGTCTGTGGGGTTGTCCCACCGGGCACTCCTGACAGATGTTTTAATCTCTGTTTGAAGAATGGTTTCTGCACAGCTCTGCTCCTCAGACATCTGTTTCTGTTTAGAAAGATGGAGGCATTTCAGACAGTGCTCTTGGACCATGCAGGAGCCATTTGAATAGCACCCATGGTGCTTACATGACCCTCCAACCAGCACAGGTTTACCACAGGCTAGAATTCACTGAGCTCTGTCAAATAGATCATTCATTTAAGGGAGTGAGCAGCATAGCTTCCTCAGCACATCCTTCTTGAAAGGACGTATTTACTTTAGTAACCCATAAAAAGCATCTAAGGAGCACAAAGTTTCAAGGGCTGTTCAGGGTTCAGTTCCTTAAAGTCATCTTGAAGGAGCAGTCTTCCGGCATCATCCCCCAGCTTTTACATCACTTGCAAAGTGTGGCTGCTGGGCCACTGCTGGCAACACCATGGCCAACAACACACAGACGACTATGGTGGTCACACCAACAAGGATGTTTCCTTTCTGTTCACACAGCAATTCTGAGAGAAAATCCTTCTTGTTTAGAGAAGCACTGACTCAACACAGGGTCGAGTAGACCCATGGAGACCTCTCCTGAAGACTGATGCTACGGGGATCAATTTAACCCATGCAGACCTCTCCTGAAGATAGATTCAACAAGGGGTCAAGTGGACCCACAGAGATCTCTCCTAAAGATCGATTTGATGGGGAGTCAAGTAGACTCACAGAGCTTTCATGTGTGCTCTTTTCACAAGGCTGAGCCCTCATCCCCAGTGCCAGCCCTGTTTAGGGAGATCTGGCCATGAATCTATCATCTCCTCATCTGTACAGCTCATTTTGGGCACAACTCTGTGTGTTCTTTAATGACAAGCAACTTGAATGCATCCTAGTTCACTTAAGCAGAAAATGAATTCCTCAGAAACAAAGGGAAGGCCGGAGGACCAGGCTTAGACAAAGGCAGTCAACAGGAGAGTACCACACTGACACAGGCTGACATGGCAGAACGCCTTCAGTCTGTGGCAGAAGAACCACAGATCACAGACACAACACAACACACACACTGAATAAATGCTACAATTCTGTCCCTGAGGCACTGGTCCAGCAAAGCCCAAACCCTTTACTGCTCCCTAAGGCACATTCCAGAGCCCAGGGAGACCGTGCCAGCATGTCCGGCTCAAGGACTGAGGAATCCCTGTAGAGTAAAGGTTCATGGTCCTGCCACAGCTGTAGCATGGGGACAGGGAGCCTGTCAAAGGCATGAGACACTTTCCACTGGCCAAAAAGAGACAGGCAGAAATTGAAAGGAGCCATTAGAAACTAGTGTAGACACTTAAGAGAGTATTTCCTGACAGTTGGGGTAAATACTGTTCTAACCCCTGAGTGTGTCCTTCTGGAACCATGGATTGGAACCCAAAGAGATTAAGATAATGTATTCTTGGTCTTATAGGAAAATAATATTTTGTTAGGCAAGAATCTGACACATTAATTTATCTTTTCTTATACAAAGTTTCTCTGCCATTTAAATAAGTACTTGTCAAACTAGCTGTGATGAAGACCAGAGCTGAAAATTAACACAATTTCCTTTCTATTGAACCTCATAATTTTTACAAAATGGGGCCAGACATGGTGGTTTACACTTGTAATCCCAGCACTTTGGGAGGCCAAACAGAAGGATTACTTGAGCCCAAGAGTTTGAAACCAGCCTGGGCAACATAGCAAGATCTCATCCGTACAAAAAATCAAAAAATTAGGTGGGCATGGTGGTATGTGCCTGTAGCCCCAGCTACTTGGGAGGCTGAGGCAGAGGGATCGCTGAGCCAGGAAGTATAGAGGCTGTGGTGAGCCATGATTGTGCCACTGCACTTCAACCTGGGCAACAGAGTGAGACCCCGACTCAAAAGAAGAAGAAGGAGAAGGAGAAGAGCCTCCTTTTGTATGTCTTTGTTTTGTTCCATTTTCCTAACTGATTTTTTTTTTTTGTATTTTTTAAAAGTGTGCAACAAATTGAAAATGAGATTTTGAAAGCTCTGGTCTTCATCCAGTTAGTTTGAAAAGTACTTGTTTAAATAGCAGAGAAATCTGATACAGGAAAAGACAAATTAATGTGTGAGGTTCTTGTCTAACAAGGTATTATATCCCGATAATGCCAAGAATCCATTATCTTATTCTCTTTGGACTCCAATCCATGGTTCTAAAAAGATGCACTCAGGGGCTGGAATACTGTTTACCCCAGCTGTCAGGAATGTTGAGCAACACAAACGGCACCCAGGCACCCACATTTGTGGTTCTAGACAGCGCATGGAAGAAGCATGACTGATACCAGCTCTGGACTTTGCCCACTAGATGCACAATTCTAGGTGGCTAATTTTGGAGAGTTTTATTTCCAGAAAATATTCATTAAAATCTAATTAAATTATAAAATGTAGATTTATTTAAATACGTTTGAATGAAATGTTGATATTTAACTACATTTACGTTCCTTTTATTTTTACCATATAATTTTGAACATTTTAGAAGAAATATATTTTTAAGACAAATGTTTTTGTTTTGTGATTGTTTTATTTTGTGATGCTTATGTACTCAAACTTGGACATTTTAAATACAATTGCATTTTGTTTCTGTCACAATTTAGATCATTAATGTCAATAGACCATAAATTACATGACAATAATGAGTTTTTAAAACACAGTGGTTCTTCAGTGACAAAAATAAATTTTATAAAATACATAAGAATTTATGAATTTTGTATGCATTTAATTTCACATAATAAAAACATTATCAGCTCATCAACAGAATACCCAAACACACATCATCATAAGTAAATTCAGTATCTTTAATAGTTTGCCAATTTTCATTGTGTAAAAACCCTAATTTTGCATATTTTTATTTTGTCTTTGTGAATTTCTAATTCTCCATGTAGAAGGACAAGTGTATTTTGCCTAAGAGTTTGTGAACTCAGTTTAGGTGCTCCGATGTCTAGAAATTCACATGAACCTCTGTCTATTCCCTGCTCTGGGCCATGCTTTGGGTAGACTGACATTACAATGAATCTACACGAAACATCATTTTATCTCCTGGGATCATTCAGCTAGGAGTCCAAGGAGAGATGGCCTTTCAACTGGTCCAGTGTGGGTCCTTCCAGTCCCTTAGCTGAGAATGGCAGGTGCCTCCACTGACAGTACCACCAAAAGGAAGCAAAGGCCAAGTGACCCTGAAAGACCTGTGGGGTGAACTGGCAACACATGTCCTCAGATACTGGGAGAGATGGCTCTGCTGGGAGCAGACATGACTGACATGCTGTCCAGATTCCAGCTCCCTAGAAATTATGAGGCTCAGCAAGGGGTGAGTTTCTTCCAAAGCTAAGAAAATGCTCTGGGATCACCAGGAGATATAGGAGATCCCTAGGACAGAAAGCAGTCTTGTGATGGAGTGGAGGCTCTGTTTCCTCCACCCAGAGTCCTCCACTCTTGGGGGACACACACACTCCAGTAAGTTGTGTTTGCTTGCAGACTGATTTACAGTTGGACTCATTGCTGTAAATGTGTTGTTTAATTAAGTAAACCTCCTTGTGCATGTGAAACAGAGGCCATTGTCCATGATGTCTATGCGAATGCTTCAAAAAGATGCCATAAAGAAATTTCACTAAATATTTGCATCCATTTAAGTTTGGAAAGCTGTGAACAAATGGGAGATTTAAATGTTGGAAAAATCAAGTCAGGTGCTGCAGGACTTATTTGTGCCTGTCAATAAGTTTTTGCCCCAACCAGTTCCTTGATTGACCTAGTCATCTCCAGATGGGTTCGCGTTACCTAATGGTTAGAGTAGTGGGTGGCTGGATGGTGATGTGGTCCTACAGTGAGAAAGACAGGTGATCTGCTGCAGTGACAAACTAGTGAGTTTTCAACAGCCCGCTCTAAGAAGAATAGAGCCCTGGTCTATAGCATTCACCAGTCTCTGTGGTGTAGACCATCCCATTATGATGGATTCAAGCTGCCACATAAAGTGTCTAAACTGGAGCTGGTAAAATTGCACAGATGGCCTGGGAGTAGGTGGGGGCCATGGCAAACCTGTCAACCCCATCAGATGAGTGATGGGCAGAAGCGGATGTAGTCGCAGGAGCATCACCTCAGGGCTGCACTGGGTGACCTCAGGAGATGACCATGCGGGACTCCCTTGCCCATTGCCTCTCTGGGTCAGCTATGTCATCCTCTTCTTCCCAGTTAGAATGTATATATGGCTCCTGTGTCAAACTGCTCATGTCCAGTCAGCAGGATTGGAGAAGGGCCATTGTCATGCAGACAGTGTTAGACTAGACTCTTTCACCCATGCATGCTTCTGTTCTCCTGCCTCCCGGTTATTCCCTGAGATTTTCTATCATTGCCAGTCCTCTACTGTGAACAGGTCTGTCTGAGCCTTACTTTAACAAATAACAAAGACAACATCAGAACCCTGTGGCCCAGAATCTAAGAGGCAGGACGTGGCATGTGGCACAGATGAGGCCACTTGATAAGCTGGACCTGAGAGTAGGACAGTGCCGTAGGTTCAATGTGCCCCCAAAGTCCATATTTGGAAACTCATCTCCAGTGCAACAGTGCTGGGAGGAGAGGCTAATGGGACATGTTCAGGTTGTGAGGCTATGCTCTCACAAGTGAATTAATGTCATTGTCATGGGAGTGGGTTTGTTATAGAAATGAGTTCAGTCCTTCTTATCTTTGTTCACTCTTTCCCTCTCTCACCTTCCTGCCATAGGATGATGCAGCACAAAGGCCTCACCAGAGGCTGGCGCCATACTCTTGAACTTGCCAGCATCCAGAACTGTGAGCCAAATAAACTTCCATTCTCTATAAATGACCCTGTCTCAGGAATTCTACCATAGCAGCATGCATGGACCAAGACAGACTGTTTTGATTTTCTGGTTTTTTTTTTTTTTGCTTGGCTGTTTGAGGGCTACACTTTACTTCCAGAGATAAATGATAATAAAATGAAACATACACCTTAGAATTGTCTGCATTTGTGACATTCACTTTCTTTTTGTCATTAAAGATGCTGCAGACTGACACAGGAGTGGCACTGAGAGACACAGTGGAACCACCTGTGGTGGGAGAGAGCCCATGGGAGGCCAAGAACAGCTCGTTCTCCCCTGCCTTCTCCTTCCTGTGGGGAACCTGAGAGTTATACTGTGGCACGGGAGGTGGCCACAGCTGGGAAACCATCGCTTACAGGGCACTGCTGAGTTCCTGGCAGTGTGGCCACCAGATGAGTGCACTGCCACTTGACAACAGGACACACCCATCACACATGTCAGACTAAACCTGTTCCATCTCCAGCTGCACAGGGAGGCCCTGAGTTCCCAGAGCTGTGTGTCTGTGGCCTTTGGGAAGACCCGTGCCGCGAGGTGATCCCCTGGCTTAGCATGTAGCTGAAGCCTGCAGCATCGTGTATATATACATGTCCTGATCTTGCAATCTCTGCCTTCAGATTTTACTTCACCGCAATCAATAACTTGTTGTATATAATTCAGACAAATGCTACATAATGGCGTGTGTTTACGAAGTCAATACATAGCTTGTAGGGAATTCCCTGGTATTGTTTGTGTGCAGTATAAATATTTTAAGATTCTGCCGGTAACAGGAGTTTCTGTGTACATTATACAGCGTTCCCTTTTATCCAATTTGAAGGGGTAAAATGAAGGAGCGGATGCAAATTGTCCAAACAAACATCTGCTTCTTCCTCCAGCTGGACAGTTGTCATCACTGCCTTCTGGGAGCCCTGGTGGTCCCAGCTCTTACTCACAGGTAGGTACCGCTGGGTTGAAATTGAGTTGGAGTGGGTGGGCAAGTGGGCAGTGGTGCTGTGTGATGCTGTGTGATGTACTGTTGTGCGATATGTTGTGGTATTATGTGGTGTTGTGTGGTGAGGTGGGGTGAAGTTTTGTGAGGTGTGGTAAAGTGCTATGAATTGAGGTGAGGTGTTGTGAGATGAGGTGCTGAGAAGGGAGGTGTGTTGTTGTGAGGTGAGGTGTTGTGCATGAGGTAACGTGTGGTGTATAATGCTGTAAGGCGTGGTGTTGCACAATGAGGTGCAGTGTTGTGAGGTGTGGTAAGGTGTTATACGGTGAGATGTTGTGAGGTGAAGTTAGGTATTGTGAGGTGAGGTGTGTTGTGATGTGAAGTGTGGTGTCATGATGTAAGGTGTAGTGCTCTAATATGAGGTATAGTGTTGTGAGAAGAGTTGTGGTGTTGTAAGGTGAGGTGATGTGTTGTGAGTTGAGTAGTGTTGTGAAGTGATGTGCTATGAGGTGAGATGTGTTGTTGTGAGGCGAGGTGTTGTATGTGAGGTGAGGTGTGGTGTATGATGTTGTAAGGTGTGTTGCACAATGAGGTGCAGTGCTGTGAGGTGAGGTGCTCTGAGATGAGGTGTGGCATAGTGTTGTGAAGTGAGGTATTGTATATTGAGGTGAAGTGTGGTATATGGTGTTGTAAGGTAAGATGTTTCCCAGTGAGGTGTGCTGTGGAGTGAAGTATGGTGTTGTGAGGTGAGATGTGGTGTTGTGAGGTGAGGTGGACATTACATGGTGTTGTAAGGTGTGGTGTTGCACAATGAAGTGCAGTGTTGTGAGGTGAGGCGTTGTGATATGAGGTGTTGTGTGGTGAGGTGTGATGTGATGAGGTGGGGTGACAGCTCAAATCGGACCTCACAGCCCTGGCTGCCTGAGGGACCCCTATAGGTGATGTGGCCACAACTGGGCAGAATTCCCAGCCCTTTTGAATGTCCTCCCAGAACCGAAACACTCGTCAGAAGCCTGAGGTCCAGTCCAGAGCAAATTCTCCTCTTGTCCTGGAGTCTGTGGGCACAGGTATACATGTTCCTAGTCCCACTGTTTCCCTAGCCAGCATGGTGCCAACCCAGGGTAGATGATTACAGAAGGGCCGGGCCCTGTTCTGTGCCTGTACAGCAGAAATATGCCAACCCCTGTCCTCTTAAGCTTGAGTTCTGGTAGAACACAGAAACAGAGTGCCTCTGCCCTCCTCCTATCTTGGCCTCCTCTGTACTGGATGCTAGCCCATCCCTGAGCCCTGTGCTCTAGAAGGCCATTTCACTAAGCACATTCCTTTCATTGTCCATCATGCAAGCTCTTTTCAAAAATTTCTCTCTGACCATGAAATAATTACTTTGCTCCTCCCAGAAAAGCAAGTATGTGTCATCCTCAGGAATGGTTTAGGAGTGGAGCGAGCCATTGAGTACAGGCTTCTATATGCATATGAGGAGAGACCTGCGCATGGAAACAATGGACATTCTAGCTGCAGAGAGGACAGAATCAGGGTGAGGACCCCAGAGAGGCTGAGAGAAGGCATGGGAGAAAGAGATGGAAGTGTTTGCAGGCAGGAGCAGGGACACTGGTACCTGAGCAGTGCACAGCAGCATGGTAGTCAGTCCATGGGCTCTGACCCAGATGGCCTGGAAAGGTGGTAGCCACTGTGTGCCTCAGTTTCTCCATCTGTAAAATGGTAATACTAAAGATACTCTCCTCATAGGATTACTATGATGGTCAAATGAGTTTGTTTGAGTTAGACATGTGGGGAAGTGTCTGGATGCACAATTCACACATAGAGCACTCTACAGGGGCCTACTGCTGTCTTCTACCCCAAGCAAAGCAACTTCTGAATAACAGTAGCCACAGCCTGGTGGTGTATGTGTGTGTGACAGAGAAGAGGAAGAAGAAAAGAGAACAGGTAAACATGTATAAAGGAAGTTTCAATTAGCAATAAAAAGCATTTAAGAAATTCCTTTAAAATCCCACTCTATGAAACTCAGACGCTGATGAAGTCACGTGAATTTCTTTTTCCTGCGAGATGTACACTCCATTAGCTAAAAGGGGAACGTGAGATTAAGGCTAAGCCTTCCAAATACAAAGAAAGAGATTTTTTTTTCCCAAGGGAAAAAATTAAGAGGAAAGCTGAGCCTGGCCTCAGTAACAATATATTGTATTGTCTAATGTGAAGGTATGTCACTGCCACTGCCAGGTCCTTTGCTCTTCCAGGATCCCAGGCTGGGTGAGGCCTCGCTGGTATGTCTGGTGGCTGTGACAGGCCTCCACAGCCACTGGCTCCTTCCAAAAGTGACTGGAAAAGTCCTTCAACCCCTTTCCAAGGATCAGAATCAACTCTGAAGAAAAGCTAAGGGCTCTGGGCATATGCAACCAGCCCAGGAAGAAAAGCAGCCATGAGTCCCCTTAGATCTGTTCTGTGGGCTGAAGTGTTAGTAGTTTGAGCAAGTGTTTGTTAACGATTTGAACCTGGGCCACTGGGAGCAACTGCTAGGGCACCTGTGGTGGGGCTGGGCCTGAGGGAAGCAGGGTTTCAACCTGGAAACTTCCCCTGAAACGGATTATTCCCCAGGGCCAGAACTGAGACTCAAGGGGTGAGATCCTCCAGAGAAGAGCTTCAGCTCCAGGAGTAGAGTCTGGCCTCAGGGGCAACTAGGGGCAGCGACTGGGAAAAACCTCGAACCCATAAGCACAAGGTCAGAACAGAGAAGAGAAGTTGTGTAAGAGGATTCATCAGGCTCCTGTCAGCCTTTGGTGTGCAGCCTGTCAGGATCATTGAGATAAAATCGGTCTACATGGAGATGACTTCAGAGGAATCCAGTGGTCAGCAAGAGGATCACCATGTGTTGGTGATGTGTGGCTCTACAGAGAGTGACCCAGGGCATGGATTCAGAGTAACACAACTGGCTTCCAACCAGCACCCCGATCCAACACCCAGCGAGTGTCCTTACCGGTATTTCATGGGAAGGCACTCACCTTCCCAACAATACTGCCTTTGTTTAGATGTTGGACATTTCAGTTTTCATGTGGCCTTCAGAGACTGTGATCTGTTCTTGACACTTCCAGAGGAAAAACATCTTCATCTTACCAGAACAGATTTTACTTGGGGTACAGCCAAGAGTCAAGTGAGATCAATTTCAGAGAGCAGCAAATGATAAAGGAGAGGGATGAGACCACAAATGACTAAGAATTATGCTCATGGTCCATTATCAGCTAGTAATTCTGAAAGAGCACTGCAAAAATGTCTGAGCAAAGGTCTAAACAAGGGCAAAGCCTTCCAAGGCAGCCTGTGCAAAGGAACTCTACTCATTTAATTCCACCCAAGTTCAGACATGTTTCTTGAAATTCAGTCTCATTGTCTCAGTCTTGTCTCATGAGGTCCATTCTTTCTGGACTTGAATTACAGCTGATTGGATTGATGGGAACAGACTCATAGATCTGGAGCTGTTGAGCCCAGACAGCAAACGCAAACCCTCAGCACATGCAGCATGACCTGCCTCTCTCACACTTACAGCAGACATTGCTAATCAATCGCAGACATTGCTCTTCTCACCAGAGGTGCCCAGACAGCGCTGCCAATTTATGGAAGCTAGGACAATAGATGGGAAGCATGTGCTATTCCTGAAGGAAAAGCTCAAAGAACCTGCATAGAGGGACTTTTGGTTCCAAAATGGTGGCACAGAAGCAAGCTGACTTTGCTCCCTCCCACAAAATATGTCAAAAACAAATATACAGTGGTAAGATTGTCATCAGACATGTCCCAGAACTCAAATATGAAGAAGAAACAGCTCTCAGGTCCACAGAGAAGTAATAGAGCTCTGGGAGATATGAGAATCACTCTTCCACATCCTTGAGCCCTCTTCCCTTTGTGCCTGGCACCAAGCCCACAGGAATTTTTCTCCAACTCCTTGTTTCTACACTGGTAAAAGTGAGGTGAAGCTGGCAACCAGCTTCCTCACTGTCTTGAATTCCCTGGCAGCAGAGCTGAGCCTTAACCCACAGGAAGCATGAGTGCCTGAGGACAGGCAGAGGTACAGGGGCAGGCTGGACTACTATCTCCAGCCTTGGAAACTCTGTTCTGTATCAGCCAAAGGAGACATCAAATCAGAGTAGCTGTTTAGCAGCACCATGCTATGGCAGGCTCATCCTGCAGGCTGCCTGGGCCCAAGCTCTAGCCTGTCTTCCTAAACTGCTGAGACATCCCCCTTGAGATCTCCCCCATCAGAGAAGGGCAGTGCTTTGATTATTTGCCAGAACTTAGGTGACCCTGAGCTTAAGGTGCTATCTGTAGCCTGAAAGAAGACAGTAACCTAGCAATAAAGAATTTCTAAGCAAACTTATTCAATAAAAAACAAAACAAGAAAGATTGGAATAAAGACATAGATGTATATCCAGAAGAAACAACAGCAAACAGAGAACCATTATCTCCACAAACAAACAAAGTAAAAAAAAAAAAGCTACTGACCCTAATGAGATAGTGATATATGAGCTCTCTGACCAAGTATTCAAAATAATTGCTTTAAGGAAACTCTGTGATCTCCAAGATAACACAAAAAAGCACTTTAGAAATTTATCAAAGAAATTTAACAAATAATTTTCAAAAATCAAACTGAAATCTTGGTACTGAGAAATACCTTTGCTGAACAGAAACATTTATTAGAAGCTCTTGGCAGCAAAATGGAGCAAGAGGAGGAAAGAATCAGTGAGCTCAAAGACAGGCTATTTTATATTTTTTATTTTTTGGAGAGATGAGGTCTTGCTATGTTGCTCAGGCTGATCTGGAATTCCTGGGCTCTAGTAATCCTCCTGCCTCACACTTCCAAAGTGCTGGGATTACAGGCATGAGTCACTGCACTCGGTCAAAGATAGGCTATCTGAGAATGCACAGTCAGAGGAGAAAAAAGAATAAAAAGCAACAAAACTTATCTACAAGATGTAGAAAATTACCCCAAAAGATCAAATCTAAGAATTATTTGTGTTCAAGAGGGAATTGAGCAAGAGAAAGGAATAGAAAGCTTACTCAAATAAATAATTTAAAACTTGAGAAAAATATAAATATACAGGAACAGGAAGGTCAGATAACACCAAACAGATTTAATCCAAATCTGCACATTGGCAACTCGTGTGCTTGTATGCACAGTAAGTCTGAGGATCACCAGCCTGGGTAAGAGTCCAGTGTGAGAGACAGACATCTGAGGCAAGTGTCAAGCATGTCACATCACAGACCATTTTGAGACACTGGCAAAAGCTGTAGACCCTGCCCTCAGAATTATTCCTTTACCAAGGTGTGTAAATATTAATTTATATTTAGAAATGATCAACTGTCATTAATTAATTAATTATGTAATTATATATATATATTTATTTATACAATATTATGTGATTTTGCTGTTGTTGTTGTTGTTGTTTTTTAGAGCCAGGTCTCACTTTGTCATGCAGGCTAAAGTGCAGTGGTGCGATCACAGCTCACTGCAGTCTTGACCTCCTGGGCTCCCAAAGTGCTGGCCTTACAGGTGTACCCTGATTATGTTTTAATGCACAATTTTAGGTGCCTCATAGAAATCAAATAGAGAGCTAAATTGAGGGTCTAAGGAAAACCAGACTCACAGACTGGATGTTCATCATCAGAGAGGAAGGATTTTAAACCTTATCTCTGGTGTTATCTTTAAATCCTCTAGAAAAGCAACCCTGAGGAACACACGTAGCCACCTCTTCAAGGCAACCTCTGTCCTTCACTGTCTGAGCAGTGGGCATGACATCGCTGGTGGGGCAGCTCTGCCTGACTGCCTTCCTCTGGCAGGATTCTTGCTGCATGGTGCTCAGCACAACCAGGAAGGGGCTTCAGGGTCCTCACAAAGAAGGGGCACAGCCTTGTGGCCTGGCTGTCGTGCAGTGAGTTGATAGGATGGCTACAATGGCACCACGTGCTCCACAGCAGGCACTGTGGGAGGTCACATCCTGCCCACGTGACAATTGCAAGTGGCATCTTTTATTTCCAGAAGACTCCCTTAGGCTGTGACTCAGGGCCCCGAGCCGTCCTCCCTCATCCCAATAGGAGACCCTCATGGTCACAGCAGAAGGGGAGGTGATAAAACAGGCATGCCAACTGCCAGCCTCTGCCTGGACTTGTCATCAGCTGGCCAGTCACAGGGCCAGGCCTAACTGTCCAGAGGCTGTGACCAGAGTCATGGCTCAGCCATGGTTGCCCAGCCCACAGATGGAAATGATGGTGAGGGTACGTGCTGAGCACTTGACACATGTCAGGCTCCATGCCATGCCCTCTCACGCATAGCTCATGAAACGCGGATATTATCCCAACAACTTGGATGAGGAGGCGGAGGCCCAGACCAAGGAATCACAAGAAATTTGTCGGCCAGAGGGACAGGGGAGGGCATCCTGCACAGGTACCAGAGGCCAAGTTACCAGATGGGCTTGTATCCACAGAGGGGAAGGGATGGCAGGGGACCATGGTGGGGCTCCTGCAGTCAGTGGGAGTTATAGTGGGATCCAGACAGGTGCTGGGGAAGTGCGGGTGCACTTGGAGTCCTCAGGGGCAGGAACAGGACCAGGACGGTGGAGACTCCTGCAGCCCCCCAACTGGCTAGCCAGAGCTCAGCCTGTGCTCCGGGGACCCCAGGGGTTAATGAGATAATAAAACTCTGGAGCCCCTTAGACGCAAGGCTTGTAACTAGGAGCGTTGTGGTGGCAGTGCAGGGTGGCGACAGATGGGAGTGTTTAGAGCCTTTATTCCCAGTCCGCCCTGCCTCCCCCTCCCTAACAGCCGCAGGGAAGAATGAGGCTGGCAGCACTGGCCATCCATCAGGCTGGGGCCCATGGGGAGGGGAGGTGGCTGCAGGCTGGAGACATGCCCCCCCCCAGACAGCCACGGCCCCCCAGGAAGCGGTGGGTCCTGGGAAAGGTCCTGGCAGAGCCGGGGGCACATGCTGAACAAACGCCGCCACAGAGCACACACAGAGCGCAGCCCCAGGATGCGCACATGTGTTCTGTGCAGGGAGGAGGCTGGGCCTGCAGAAGGCAGTGCCAGAAAATTCCACCGACAGGCTCTGCCTGTGAGGTCTGCAAGGAGACCTGCCAGGGGATGTGTGCCCAGTGTCTTCCACCAGCTGCCCCTTCCAGTCATTGGCCACACACCCCAAGACATTTGCCCCAAACCCACTTCTGGGCTGGGAGGAAGCTGGGAAGCTGGGGAGGAGACCCAGGAGCTGGCGACTCCTCGGCCTCCTGGTACCCATCCTCTGGCAGGTCCCATCTTGCAGCCTGCAGTCCTTTCTCCAGTCCTGGACTAGGAACGATGCAGGAGTCCCCTCACCATGGAGGTAGGCACACCTGTCACTGTGCTGTTCAACGTGAGGGCAATATACTGGACTGTTCTGCCCTTGCCACCTCAGAAGTAGTTGTGAGAGCTCCCCAGGATCCCACAGAGCTGGATGCAGGCCGATTCCCCCGGGTGCTGCTCCACTGCGGGTCATGGCAGGGTGCACTGTCACACCAGCTCCCTGGGCTGCACGGAAGGAGGCAAGTGAGTTGAGCTCAAGACGGGATGGCCACTCCCTGCCCTGGCTGAACCACATGCAGGAACTGGCTCTGGAAAGTGGGGTCTGCAGGGATCTGGCCACAGTAGGCACTCCCTTTTGTGGGAGTATGGAAAAGTCCCTGCACCTACTGCCCATAGATCCCATGCATGCATCCTGGACCAGCTCTGCCGCCCTGCTGGGACAGGACTCTGCTGGTGAACGCAACTGGGCTTGGCCTGGAGAGGCTGAGTTCTTGTCCAAGTCCCGAGACTCTGGAGCGTGGAATGGGCTCCCGATGCTCAGTCTCCTGGGTAAAGAGGGTGTCCTCATCCCAAGCACTGCCCTGCTCTCCAACGCTGAGCATCTCCTGAGTCACTGCACCCTGAAATCGTCCCTTCGGGGCTTTGTGTCTGCGGCCCGAGCGTTATCTGTGTCACGGATGGACTTGTGGAGTTGTTGGCTGGATCCAAGTAAGGAAAGGAAGCTCCCTCTTGGGTCAGGAGTTGGTTCCATGACTACAGTTTTGTGCCTTCAACATTTGCTGAGGCCCCGCCACACACCCAATACCCCACTGTCCTCAGGGGCCCCCAGTCTACCAGCAAAGACAGGCATGTGTGTATAGCTAGATGTCCACAGGGACTCGAGACAGAAGGACAGAAAGGTGGGGAACTCAGAGGAGCTTTCTGGAAGTGGCAGCGGAGCCATGTGAAAGCAGCTCCACCCACTCTTGTCCTAAGTTTGTGCCGCCTGCCTCCAACAAGACATCCACATTCGTGTCCCAGTGGTCATCTGAAGTCCAGATCCAACAGCCAGTTCTCAGCTGTTTTCCTATGTTCCCAATATTCAGTTCTGTGCCACCACCCTGCAAGTGTCCCCACACCACACATACCTGACAGTAGCAGGGCGGTCCCACCACAGTGAGCTCCATCCTAAACAACACGGCCTGTGAAATCACAGGTGTCATTGCTGTCTCATTTTGTTTGCAAATGCGCAGTAAAACCTCATGCACAAAATAGACGTGCACATTTGTGAGTTTCCTAAACTGGTCTTGCACCACAGGTCAGCCCCACCTTGGGAGCCACCTCCTGCATCTCTGTGGCTGGATCAGCCACAACCATGTCAGCCACCTCTTGGTCCATCTGTCTTCAGATGGTGCCTTAGGCCAAGACTGCAGACCCTACCTCTGAACAGGCAACACCCAACTCCACATCCCAAAATCAGGTCGCCAGCTGAGGGCTGTTCAGCACTCCTTTCCTCACCTCCATAGCAAGAGACTCTTACCACTAATTCCTGGGAAACGCCACCCCTTTCAAGAGTGCTCAGCTGCCGGGGAGGGAGATGGCACGACCAGGGAGCGACAGGGCAAGTCCCAGTGCACCTCTTGCTTGGTGCTGTGACTTCCAGCAGGCGCCTCACCACCCCCCGCCCCGGCACGCCTCATCCTTGACAGCAGTAGAGTTCCGGGGAACCTTAGTCAGCATATGGGGGACAGGACGAAGTATGCCACCTGAGCGTAACACTTGCTCAGTAACAACAAGCTAAGTGTCCAAAATCTACCTTTAAAAATGGAATTAAAGAGAATTAGTTTTTCAGTGCCATAGAAAAGTGTCATCTCCGAGGTCAGC
>CAUYQG010256736.1:0-24674 GCA_963574415.1 Tarsius wallacei
CGCCCGGCTAATTTTTTGATTTATTGTAGAGATGAGGTCTCGCTTGCCCAGGCGGGTCTCGAACCCGCGGGCTCAGGCAATCCACTCACCTCAGCCTCCCAAAGGTGCGGGATTACAGGCTGAGCCACCGAGCCCGGCTTGCAATGGTCTTGATGGTCTTGGTATTTTTACTTTTTGGAAGTCTATTTGAGTGCCAGAAAAATCTGTATTAAATCTCTTGATCTTTTTTATCAATAGCTATCATTAAAAATTGAACTGAGAACATCTACGAGGAATGTGATTGTTGAATTATGAAAAGTAAAAACTCTCATACTCATCTGATAGGTTCGAGATAGACACCTCCAAAAAAAGCAATTTGAACACATACCGAATGCTTAATTGGTTTTATGTTAGTGTTTACTCTTAGAATAAAGGATATTCTTGAACTTTGTTAAACAGAAGAGAACTATTAGGATTTTTTGCATGTAAAAATTATTCAACCCTCCAATCACACTTGTTTGTTAAAAATTTATAAAATTAACTTGTCTACTGGCTTAAATCTCCACATTCTTTTACTTCCATAATATGATTTTTAGAAAGCATGAAGGCACTTTTTGTGATGCTGCAACTACGAAATGTTCTATAGTAAGGGATTATTGATTGTGGTGAGTCATATAGAGGCTGCTAGGTTATGACTCTTTGCTGGTCTTCCCTGAGACTTTCTTTTATCTATATAACTTAACAAATGATATTGTCTCAGCATGGACACCGAAGGCAGAGGTGGCTACATTTCTCACCTCTCCTTCTGATTCACACCCTGAAGGGGAAAAGATGTGTTGTTACAAATAGATTGAACCTCAGAGCTTGCTCCTAGAGAGCAAAAGTTTACAATTGTCAGAGCAAAATGAAGAAGTATAGGACATGGCAAATACTGGATGCTTAGAGGTAGGTGTTGCTGCCCTTAGTCTAATGGGTAATAGAGTCATTAATTCTGCTGATTAACTTGGCCTTGGGGTTCATGAAAATGACATCCACCTCGTTTTTTTTTTAAGCTCAAACTGTGGAATGAGAGAGCATTAAAAAAACAAGCTAATTAGAGAAAAATCAGGAGAAAAGAAGCAGAGAGAAAAGAAAGACAGTTTGAGCATTAATGAGACTTGTTTGGGGAGAGAATGTGACAGGCTCTTCAAAAGTATTATTGTCAAATGTGTCACTTTTCATAGATGGCTAGAGTTACCTTTGAGCTTCATGCTGATAGTTAATGATTTGAAACTATAAAAAGATTGAAAAGGGAAAAGGGAAAATGTCAGACTCAACTGGATTTTAATGAGCTTATTATTATTTTTTTTCCCTAAGAAAAACAGTGCTGGAAAGTAGAGAAAATTCTGCGTTCTTTCTATCCTTTACTTGCTGGATTTCCATTACTTTCTTAGAGCTACAGTTGGCAAAGGAACAGTGGGAGAGGGATATCAAACATCTAAACTCAAAGACCTGGGACGTTTCACTCTTCTGAGAGGATGGGTGGTGGTGAGGGCAGCATCAGGGTTTGGATGACAACAATAAGGAGAGATTGATGGAGAGGACAGCAATAGTGCTTGTTTGTTTTTTGGTGACATGCTGAGCTGAAGCCATCTTCACACTGTGAGATGTAACAAAGAAATCCAAAGTGATTACGCAGGTTCATTTGTCAGTATCACTGCTCCCGCTATTGCTGTGTGCAACAATGAGATGACAAGGCATTTATGGCTGATGGTTGGTTATTAGTGGCATTATAAGAAACATTAGAGCAGAGTAGGATCCATAGACCAGGGAGACAATAGCTTTCTGGGCTCTAAACTCAGCAGGGTAGCCTTGTCATTAAATTTGGTAGTGCCAATTTAATTTTTTTAAAAAAATAAACTGAGAAGAAACTTTGAAAATGAATTCTGTAACCCCATTTTTACCTTAATAAGAACTGTCAGGATTTCACTCCCTGGGCTCTTAGTTATGTGTTAGTAGGCTGAGCACATAGAAAAGACTCACATATTTTTAAAAGAATTGAATGCTAGTGGAAAAATCAGAACCAAATTTCAATTCTTTTCTAGGTGATTTTCTTGTGGTCCTTGAAACATTATATTCTGATTACAGCACAGTACCTAGGAACAAATTACTAATCAGGTACTAGGGTCAGACCAACAGCCTTACTAATGAATTTCTGATGAATTCTTTTTCAAAAATAAGACACCTAGTTTATGGATTTGAAAGTGGGTAACCCAGTTCATTGCAAAGCAAAGAGGCTGCATATAAAATAGCAACCTGAATTTCTTTGTGTTCCTTCAGAGTTTGTCATCTGCCATCTGCTGATGCGTATATTCCTGAACTCATGGTGTTCGTGTATCTGGGCTTGCTATGTCCAAAGGTGTGATGCACTATATATATACACACATGTATGTACCTAACCCTCATTTGTACCCCATATTTTAAAAATAAAATAAAATAATTAAAAATATATTATTCCGTTTACCTATAGAAGGATTGTAAACAGAATAGAGATGAAAATACTCATCTGAAGAAGATCTTGGGTCACCCTGAATGATCAAGAATATGCAGAAAGGATTATTTTAAAAAGATACTTCTATCTTTTTCTTAACACTTTTCATTCTAAAGTTTTAGAACATATTAAAATACCAATTCATTCTCAGGCAAATTCCACATAGTAGAAATTAATAATTCTGCTCCTGGGTAAATGGAAGCACGGCAATTAAAATGAACTTGGATAAGGTTGTAGTCATTGTCTGACTTACAACTAGAAGCTTGAAAATATCTTTCAAAACTGCCCTTATTTTTTTCAAAGAACTAGATCTACACTTTTATTAGTTTTCAGCGACTTTTCTCCACATTATTGTGGATCACAAAAGTAAGTTTTCAACAATGACAACAGGATGGAATCACTTTAGGCTTCTCTGTTGGGAATATGGACCCTTGAAAAAATAGCCTTGAAAAAATAATGGGGAAGGAAGAGAAGATCAGACAAAGGTATTGGGGGGTTTCTTTCTATTTGTTTTACATCATAGTGTTCTGTCTCTGTTGGTTTATATCTTATTACTTGCTAGAATCCAGGGCTCTGTGTTTTTATTCATCTTCAGGTAGGAAGCTGTAAACTGTCTGGGCTAATAGAATGAAGTGACATGAAACAATTATCTTCATTTTGAGATTTACATATTCTAACAACTCAAGAGTATGAGATGATACAGAAGTTTAACTTCTCTGCCACCAGCACCATTCTTAACTTGATATATTACTCACAGATTCCACACAACTTAAAAGTCAAGTGTTTTTCACCTAAAGGCAGAAAGTTTAATCACTGACTTCCAGAAAAAAACCCCAAAAAAACCCCCAAAGAATGTTCCTGTTTGTTAACAGAGAGATGTGCAGATACTCAAATACTTTTGATTACCTTCATAGAGTTAGTACCTAGAACTGAACCATATGTGTTAACTGAGGCTGTTCTACATGAAACATAGAAAATATTTTTACAAAGTTTATTGGAGAAAATAAGAGCTGGGTCCAACTGGTCCAACTCTTTCTTGGGGAATGCCATTTCCCTGAGGGTTTAGTGTAGGAATTTCCTCTTCTTGAAGCTTTTCCTGATTTCTGTGAACCCTATTAATTATCTCTCCTTTGTGCTTTTCTGTCATTGCACTTAGTATATTTTAATTATAATGATTTATTTAAATGGCAGGGATCTTCAATTTGAGGACAACAATAATAAGAAAAGAAATGGGCACAAATATTCACAATGATTTATCTTATTTGCCAGCACAGTTGTTTTTTTTTTTTTTTGAATTGGAATCTCACTCCACTGCCCAGGCTGGAGTGCAGTGGCACGCTCAAGGCCATCCCAGTGTTGACCTGCTGGGCTCCGGCGATCCTTCCACCTCAGCTTTCCAAGTAGCCGGAACTACAGGCACACAGTATCACACCCGGCTAATTTTTTATTTATTGTAGAGACAAGGGCTCGCCAAGTCACCTGGTCTGGTCTCGAACCCGTGGGCTCAGGCAGTCCATTCACCTCAGCCTCCCAAAGTGCTGGGATTATAGGTTGAGTCACTGAGCCCGGCCTGCAAGCACTGTTTTAAAGTAAGATATAATGATTTAGATAAATCCAAATCAGCTTTAATCTTTCTATCATATTTTTCTTGTACATCTTTTTAAATCTTCTCTCTTTTCCTCAGTTTCCCTCTCGTCTTATTCATAGAGACCTAGTCCCCTAGCCCCCACCCATCACTGACCTTTTAAGTGATATCTAAAGTTACTAAAAAGAAGGTATGTTTGCAGGCACACAATTTAACCCTTCATTAGTATCACATGTTTCACAGTCATGCTATAGAATAGTTTGAGAATGTTTGCTGGGAAGGGAAAATACTTGACTTCAGAAGTGACCAACATAGGTCCCTATAAAAAAGGAAAAATGGAGACCACATTGCCCCCTTTCTGAGATGCTTTCATGGGGTTTAAAATAAGTTCCTGTTTTAGTTGAGCAACTTGGGGGACATATGTGAGATGTGGTATAATTTATAACTCCCTTCATGCATATTTTATTAGATTTTTAACAGCAATCCTGTGAGCTAGGCAGGGTAGGGTCTGTAATTCCTACTGTGTAGAGGAGTAAACTGAGGTACAGAAAGCATTTTGTCTACTGGCAAGTAGGCAGGCAGCTTCCACGTGGTGGAGCTGATGTTTAACATCTAGTCTTCCTGCTCCAGTACTTTAGTACACCAGAATGAACTCATTTATTTGCAAAAAGTTTACTAAATGTTATGATATCATTATTATTGCCATGTTTTGCATCAGGAGTTCTTCAGAAAAGGGCACTACATTATTACATAAATGAATCTCAAACCTAATTTTTTTGACGCTTATTCCTAAAAGTAGGCAAGATCTTCTAGAGGTGTACAGATGTTAAATTAAAGAAATAAAGGCACATTTACAATATAGATAACACTGGATTTAGGGGGAGCTCAATATGGCTGAATATAAAACCATGTATAATTTCAACTCAGAGAGTGAAAGAAAAAATTTTTCTAAAAAGTAGTTATAAAATAACACAATCTTGACCATTCTAAATAGAATTAGTGTCTTAAGGACACATGAGTTAAGTAAATTGCCTGGTGTGTGTATGTGTGTGTGTCTATGTGTGTGTGTTTGTGTATATATAAACTTTGCCAAATTTTTGCCAGTGGTGCTAAATAGGAGAGTTATTGAGCAATCACAGTGAGGGTTCCAGCATTCTACAGCTGGAATTTGTGCAGGTGCAGTTTTCTGGTTGCAGGCCAGCATTATTTTGCAATGCTGCTGGCAGTAACCATTTTTAATTAGAAACATGATTGCATTTTATTTTAATATTTCTCCCTTCCATTTTTTCTCCCTACTGTAAATCAGCTCTGCTCTGAGCATAAAGTCCTTGCCAAGGTTTTGGGTAACAGATGAATCCCACCAGGCTGAGCCTCTTTTCAGAGGGTGGAAACACACAGAGTAAGTTTGCTGCAGTTTGTACAGCATACGTGAATGAATGAGAAAATATTAACCATGTGAAGCAAATTTTCTTAGGTTTTTGTGATAGAGATGAACTATTTCACTACTCTCCAGACCATGGCAGGTAGCAGGCATATGTCACCTAGGTGATCATAGTTCTTCTGGTTTGCTCTCTTAGCCTGTGGTTTATGGGAGGATTATACTATAAATGAAGTCATTGGGAATCAAACAGATCCCTCTGCAGAATAGTAATTAAAGCAGCTTACACTTATGTAGCACTTGTCTGTTACAGACACTATTCGAAAGTCTTTTCATATATTAATTAATTAATTCCTCAAACCAGCTCTATGCAAGAAGTTACTATTCTAATGTGATTTTACAAGTGGGAAAACTGAGACACAAAGAAATTAAATAACTTGCCCAAGGTCAAATAGATAATAAGTGGAAGAGCCAGGATTTGAGCCTAGGGAATCTAGTGTCAGAGTCTGTGCTATTTACCACTTGGTTACATGGCATTCCATTTTGGAAATCTGAGGCTATCTTATTTAATACCAAGCCAAGGTCAACCACCCCACTCTTTTCAGGTGCTATTTATGTACAAGTCAATCTCCCTAACTGGATGATGAGCTTCCTAAAGGTAAGGGCTAAGTTTTCAATCTTTGTATCTGTCCTAACCATCTAGAACTAGATTTTTCTATTAATATTTAATGAGGTACACAAAGCAGATATTTCAAGGACTTAAAAAGAATATGCATCAGAATGTTTGATAATGGTATAGAAGATCAAAATAATTAAGAAAATTGTTCTGGACTTCAAATTTTGTAGGTTAATCAAATGAATTATCTACTTAGTCAACTTACAGGACCAGACCTCATATAAATTTCTTACCTGGTCGTAAAGAGACCCAACCAAATTTCCTATTTTTTTTTTGGCAACACAAATACAAACACATTATTTTTATGCAACATCCTTAGAAGTTTTCCTTTGTGTTGGATGACACAATCCTTGTTTTTGAAATACCTGTCTTCAGCTAGTTCCCTTGGAACTTGACTTTGTCCAATAAGTACTTCTTTACCGAGTTCTTTTGAACACTTATATTAAGCCCAGATGATCCCATAACTGATAATATATTTTGCAGTACAGCTAGTTCTTACTCCTTGGTTCTGTAACCTTAGGTATCAATTGACATGATTGTCCTATTGACTAGAGCTGGATGGTCTTACAAGAGGTTACCAGGACTTCCCTTTTCTGGTAAGCCATTTGAGATGCCAAACCTCTATTAGAATCCATTTCCTTTGATTTTCTGTAAAATTTTATAAGTGGAAGATACTCACTGAAAAGTAGAGGTTAAAAATGAAAAGTCTTGAATAATACTGTAGAAGACATACAAAGTTATGAATTGGGAGTTTAGGGATATGATTTTAGTCCCAGGTTTTCCAGTGACTAGTTGTGTGGCTAGTTGGTCACCCTGAGCAATCAAAATGGGATAAATTTCCTTACTAAAAAAACTGGAGAGTGAAATTAGATAGCAGACTTTCAATTCTCTTCTTTTAATATAATCTCTAGAAGAGGTCCCTTTTTCCCCATACCCTGATCACCACTACTTTTCACCAGAGATCTTGAAAGAAATACAACTTTAGTAAAAACAGCAACTTTGACCTTTTCCTTTCCTAAGTAAAGAACAAAAGCCTTCCAACAATAACAAATGTTGGAACTTTCTGGAAACTGTTGACTGTTTTAAATGTGTACATTTATACCTTGAATTTTACATTTTAAAGCAATATACATTGACCTGAGAGTTAGACGTTATTGGAAGGTTCCTTCCTCTGTTGGTGACTTTTTGAATTGTATCAATAATGTGCATGCTTATGGTCACTAAGGATCTTTCTAATTCTGTTTCTTTGAAATACTACTAATATTATTATGACTCCACAGCAAATTGACACTAACTGCCTTCACACGTTTGTTCTCCAAATACTTGCTACTCAAAGTGTGATCGTCGGCCAACATCAGCATCACCTGGGAGTATATTAGAAATGCCGAACTACTGAATCAGAAACTTTAACAAGATCCCCAGGTAATTCGTACACACATTAATGTTTGAGAAGTACTGCTCTTAATCACGAGATTGTTAAAAGAAAGTTTTTCTCCCGTAAAATCTCAAAGTGTTCTATTTAATGTGATGCTGCCTGAATCAAAATATATTGGCATGCAAGAAACTCAGATCTTGAGCTCTATTCCATCACTAAAAGTGTGTGTGTGTGTGTGTGTGTGTGTGTGTGTATTTGGTGGAGGGGAGAAGAGTATAGTACTATCTTCAACACGTATAAGGATGATAGTTTCTCAAGCTGGAACAAGCTCACAGGAAAATTTAGGTTTAGAGACATTATGGCTTAATTTGTGCAAGTTGCACATAGAGAGGCCTATCTAAGAAAGTGGAATTGTGGAGGCAAGCTGTGTGCATGAGGGGCAATAACATGATTCAATACTCTGCAGCTAGGATTAGAGTTGAAGAACCATTCAAAATTTATGTAGCAATTAAAAGCCATTATCACCCCTCCCCCCATGTTGTAAAATGTTTCATTGTTTATCAACTAACCTTGTAGGACATTGTTACACTCCCTTAATTTTTGTAGCCATGGCTCCTTACAAAGATGAAGTTCTCTCCTGTGATCCACAGGGTGTGTTCTGACTCATCTGCTACATGAGGAAAGAACAATGAGGAGGCTGCTCATTAGCATACTGGGTCCTTTTTTGGTGCTCTCCCTGCTTTAGATTTTTCTTTCTTTTTTTTGATCGCTGCTTTGTCAGATATTTAGTTTCTCTTGTTGCTCCTGATCCCTGACTTTCCTGTCAGGTGTCTGGTGCTTGTTTTCCTTCTCACTTCTCATCATGCCTTCACCCCTAAAACTTACTCTTCATTTTCTCTCAAATTGTAACATGCTAAGTGGCTTGCAGAGCTTGAGAGTTCCTCTTCTTTTGGGAGTATCTGAATTTGAACAGCAACAACAACAACAGCAACAACAACAATAAAAATTCCTGCTTTTCTCCAAGTAATTTCTCTGCTGGGGTCCTTCAGGCATTAATACAGGCGAGTAGAGGAGATAATATTAAAAGAGGATTGTGGCCTCTTTCCAATGCCTCTCAAACCCTTTGCCTTGATGTTACCCTTTTGTACTTGGTCCAAGTGTCTTATATAGCCACACAAAAGGTGTGAAGCTTGCTTCACGAAAACTGCACTGTAAGATCTTAGGAGTATTAGGAACATTCTGTTTACACTGAAGACAGTCACTATAGGACAATGGATTTGTGTCTTTGGACCACACTTCTTATTAGCACATTAAGATAGAAGAGTATTAATCAGAATCAGGAGGTGGACCTTGGGGAATTTGGCTTCCCAGGACGCTGGTGAACTGGAGGCTGAGAAATAGTGCAGTGGCTCCTGGGAATGGACTCTGCTCTAATGCTCAGCTGGGCTTTGGGATCAGGAGTTAAACGAGTGTTCATTATTTCCGTCAGTCATCTAGAAATGGTTTGTGTATGTTTATGTATGTTTTCTTCTTTTGTTCACAGCAGGAAAAGGCTTCTGAGATCTGACAAAACACTACCTTGGGCAGAGAGTGCATTGATATATGCCAAAGTCCTTACTTCCCACTAAGGACTCTGTAGTCCACAGAGATAGGCTGCATCTGCCCCTGCTCCCTGTGGCCAACCAAGTTGCCACAATAAGTTTGCAACTTTGGGTAGATAAATTTGGATCTTAATCTGATATTGCAGTGGAGCTATAATTATGGTCTCTGCTTGCCATTCCGTGGCCCATCTGAAATGCCAAAATCTTCAGTCTTGAAGAGAACTATATAGCCACATGTGTGATAAATTTCAAAAATGTTTACATAGTTAAAGATAGTTGACATGAACTGAGAGTTTACCATGATGAATAATATCTGAATTATTCAATACAGTCATCATATGAGGCAAGTTCAACTTTCTCCATCTTACAACTAAAAAAACAGATTCCAAAATTTGATTGGACTCATCAGGCATAGTAAGGTTGTTTTACTTGGCTGGATTGTTTCACTCCAAAATCTATGCCTTAAATATCTATGCTACTTGAATAAGAGAATGATTTAATATACACTTACCTCTGTTGGTGTAGAACAATTTTTTTCTTAATACACTGGTTACCTTAACACATTGCAACAAACTTTCTTAGCCCACATTATGTTGCTTTACTCTAGGGTCACATGTCCATCTGTGGGCATTTCTACAAGTCTTAAAAGTTATTGAGGAAGTGATCTCTTTCTTTTCATTTTTGTAAACTGTTACACCCTTCAACCAATGCTAATAAAGTTGATGTAATCTATTTGAAATGATTCATTTGCCTTAGAAACCACTTGAATATTGTTATAATAAACATTTTTGAAGTAAAAAGAGTTGCAATGTCCCTTCAATACATATGTGAGTTTCTATTTTGTAAGACTCTGAGTTGGGAGCTATGGGGTATGCAATGCTCAGTCCAAAATTCTGTGATTATAAATTTTATTTTTCAACTTGACTGGACCACGGGGTGCCCAGATATTTGGTCAAACATTATTTTGGGTGTGTCTGTGAGGATATTTTAGAATGTGATTAATATTTGAATCCATAGATTGAGTAAAGTAGATTGCCCTCCCTAACATAGGTGGGCCTTATTTAGTCAACCGAAGATCTGAATAAAACAAAAAGGCTAAGGAAGAATAAACTTTTGATGTCTGAATGCTTTGATCTTTTCCCATCTTCAGACTGGGACTAAAACTTTTACTCTTCTTGGGTCTCTCTTCTGTAAACTTTATGACTGGATCTACACCATTGATTTTCCTGAGTCTCCAGCTTGCCTAGTGCAGCTTTTAAGAATTCTCAACTTCTGTAATTACATGAATCAATTTCTTATGTTATAATATATATATTTAGGAGGGAACCTCAAAAAACTGGAATTTATTTGTAAAAATTGTGTATTTATTTTTACAAGTTTAAACTTTAGTCACCTTCAAAGTACTCTCTGTTTGATGCAATACCTCTATCGAGACACTTTGCACTGCTCAAAACAATTTTTGAACTCATCAATTTGGATGCCTTTTAGTGCTTCTGCCAGTTTTTTGTTTCACCTCTTTCACATTGGCAAAACCAATGAGAACTTTTTCATCTGGGGAAACAAAAAAAGTCACTTGGGGAGAGATCTGGTAAATAGGAAGGGTGGAGTATGAAGATCATGCCATTTTGGGGTCAAAAACTACTAAACACTCAGTGTAATGTGGTCAGGTGTGCTCATAAGTTACCCATCATGAAATGGGCAAACACATTGAAAGAATATTTTAAAAAGTACTGAAACTAAACAAAGACTTTCACAACACTAACACTGATGCTGGTAGGTTACTAGAACACTTACCTAGAGGGGGAAGCCTGTACTAAAAGGGGCTTGCCCTCCAAAAAATGATTCTTTTTGGGGGGGTCCCCTCTCATATATATAGTGATGGTTAAATTTATGTGTCAAGTAAACAGGGTTAAAGGATGCCCAGATAGCTGGTAGCATATTATTTCTGGGTGTGTCTGTGAGGGTGTTTCTGGAAGCAATTAGCATTGAATCAGTAGACTGGGTAAAATAGAGCTGTCCTCACCAATAGGGATGGACATTGTCCAACCCACAGACAGTCCAAATACAGCAAAAAATGCTGAGGAAGCAAAAATTCTCTCTCTGTTCTTGAGCTGGGAAATTTATTTCCTTTTACCCTCAGACATCAGTGCTCCTGGTTCTCAGGATTTGGGGCTCCAAGGCTTACAACAGCAACCCTCTGATTCCCAGGGCTTTGGCCTTGTGCTGTAAGACTGAGATATAACATTGGATCATCTGGTTGCCAGGACTTTGTCCTCAGACTGAATTTTACCACTATCTTTCCTGGTTCTCCAGCTTGAAGATCACACATGGTGGGACTTCTTGGCCCCCATTGTTATGTGAGTTAATTGCCACAATACATTTCCTCTTATATATATCTTTGCATTTTCTATCGGCTCTATTGCTCCAGAGAACCCCGACCAATGCACCAGGTAATGGCAAACACACCCTGGAAACACATTCCTGTGTTTGGGAAATGTCTGTGCTGGAATGTAACTTATTCAAGATAGACTAGATGAATTTTAAATAGGTTTTGTCTAATGAGTTCTACAGGTATAAATCATGTAATAAGTCAGTCTGGGGAAAAGTACAATACAAATAATAATTGGACACACTTTAGTCAGTACATCAGACAAAATAATCTTCATAGGGATCTTTCTGTAAGAGTTGTGACAAGTCTGAAAATGGAGGACAGTATTTCTATTGTTTTCTGAGCTTCAAAAGGAAGGAAGATGTTAAATGCTCCTGCCAAGTTCCAGAGGAATAGTCACTATTGACTAACTGATTGCAGGACCAAAGCGTCCCTGGGTTAGAAAAGATGATTTAGAGGCTATAATACTGAGTGATCTATTGCAGAAACAAAGAACTGAGTATCACATGTTCTCACTCATAAGTGGACCTTGAATATTTTTGTAATACTATAAGAAAGGGATTGGCAGCAGTAGGAAGCTGCCAGGGGAGGGGCAGGGGGTGGAATTGGCAGTTGAGGGAAATTGCCAGGGGAGTGGGGGCACACCTCATCAACAAGGGTGCCTGCATAATGAACATTTGTATACCTAACCCTGAATTGTACCCCACATCTTTAAAATAAAAAATAAAAAAGATGAATTCATACATCTCTGAATGTGACTGTGACATAATTTCCTTATAAGATATACGGAAAAAATATTATGTTTTCTTATGGCCTGGGAGGTAGATTTTTCTAATGAATATAAGCCATTCCTTCTCAGAATTATCAATTTAATTCTAATATGATTTTCTTTTAAATGGAGTGGAATCACATCACATAAAACTAACCATTTTTAAGGGAACAGCTCAGCAGCATTTAGTATGTTCACAATGTTGTGCAAGTATCACCTTTATCCAGTTCCAGTTATCTTCATCACCCCAAAAGGAAATCTTATACCTCCCACACTGTTGCTCCTGGTTCTTACCTCACCACCAAAATCCAATCCCTGGAAACTCCATGAATGTACCTATTCTAATATGCTTTTAAACGAATACTCTTTTTACAAGGAAAAACTCATGAAATAGAATGCATGTAATGTAATTGAAGGAATATATTCAATGTATGGATAGTTTTAATATTTTTTCCAAGTGCTTGCATAGTTTTAAGTTATTTTTTGAATTTATGATTGACATATAATAGTACATATTTACAGGGTACAATGTGATGTTTTAGTACATGTATAAATTGTGCAACGATCACATTAGGGTAATTAGCCTATCCATCACCTTAAGCGTAATTTCTTTGTGATGAGATCATTCCAACACTTCTCTTTTAGCTATTTTGAAATACACAATGCATTATTAATTCTAATCATTCTACCATGCAACAGAATATCAGAACTATCTCCTCCTATCTAACAGTAGTTTTGTATCTGTTGACTAATCTCTCACCATCTCCTCTCTTCTTTCCCCTTTTCAGCCTCTGGTAACCATTATTCTACTCTCTATGCCTATGAGAACAACTTTTTAGATTTCACATATGAGTAAGAACGTATAGTATTTTTTTGTCTCTTTCTGGCTTATTTACTTAACATAATGTCCTCCAGGTTCATCCTTATTGCTGCAAATGACAGGATTTCATTCTTTTTTAATGACGGAAGAGCATTTCATGGTATGCAGATACCATATTTTAAAAAATACATTAATTTGTTGATAAACATTCAGGTTGATTCCACATCATGGCTAGTGTGAATAGTACTGCAATAAACATTGGGATGAAGATATCTGTTTGACACACTCATTTCATTTTCTTTGGATATATACCCAGTAGTGGGATAACTGGATCATATGATAGTTCTGTTTCTAATTTTTTGCTGAATCTATATACATTTTCCATAATTACTGTACTAAATTATATTCCCACCAACAATGTGTAAGGGTTCCCTTTTTTCCCACACCCTAGCCAGCACTTATTTTTTGATTTTTTGATAGTAGCCATTCTGACTGGAGTGAAGTGGTATCTCATTGCAGTTTTGATTTGTATTTCCCTGATGACTAGCGATCTTTTTTCTTTCATATAAATACTGACCATTTGTATGTCTTCTTTTGAAAAATATCATGTCTTTTACCCATTTTTAATTGGGTTATTTGATTTTTGCTGTTTTTAAGGTGTTTGAGTTTCTTAAATGTTTTGGATATTAGTCCCTTATCAGATGTAGAGTTTGCAAATATGTTCTCCTACTTTGTAGGTTATCTTTTTGCTTCACTGATTGTTTTCTTTACTGAGCAGAAGTTTTTTAGTTGGATAATCCCATTTTACTGCATTTACTTTTGTTGTCCATACTTTTGAGGTTTTATCCAAAAAAATCCTTGCCTATACCAATGTAATGGAGTTTTCCCCTTGTGTTTTCCTTTGGTAATTTCATGTTTTTCATTTACGTCTTTAGTCAATATTGAGTTTCTTTTTTTGCATAGGGGTATAGTTTTATTCTTCTGCATATGAATATCCAGTTTCTCACCATTTCTTGAAGAGGCTGCTCTTTTCCTATTGTGTGTACTTGGCACTTTTATAAAAAATCAGTTGGCTATATATGTCTGGGTTATTTTGGACACTTAATTCTGTTTTATAGGTCCAAGAGTCTGTTTTAATGTTATTACTATGCAGTTTTGGTTATTATATAGTTTTGCAGTATCTTTTGAAGTCAGGCACTGTGATGATTCCAGATTTTATTTTCTCTCAACATTGCTTTGGCTATTTGGGGTTTTTAGCAATTCCATATCAATTTTAGAGTGACTTTTTCTATTTCTGTGAAAAATATCATTCGTTTTTTGGTGAAAAATTGAATGAAATGTGTAGCTAGCTTTGGATATTATGGACATTTGATAATATGAACTCTTCCAATCCATAAATAAGAGATACTTTTCTATCTTTTTGTGTCTTCAATTTTTACTGTTGTTTTATAGTTTTTATTGTACGATTTTTTCATATCCTTAGTTAATTGTACTCCTAGGTATTTTTTTGTAGTTATTATGAAAGAAATTGCCTTCTTGATTTTTTTTCAGATAATTTGTTATTGGTGTATAGAAACATTACTGATTTTTGTATGTTTACTTTGTATCCTGCAACTTTACTGAATATGTTTATTAGCTTTCATATTTTTTGGTGGAGTTTTTGGGTTTTTCTGTATATTAGATCATGGCATCTACAAATAGGGACACTTTCCAATTTAGATGCCTTTTGTTTCCTTCTCTTGCTTGATTTTTCTGGCAAGACTTCCAGAATTATGTAGAGTAAAGGAGATGAAAGTGGGCATCCTTGTCTTTTTCCCAATCTTAGAGAGAAAGCTTTTAGCTGTTTCCCATTCAGTATCATGTTAATTTTGGGTTTCTTAAATGTGGATTTCATTATGTTATGTTCTTTCCATTGTTTATTTGTTAAGAATTTTTAAAAAAATTATGTAGGGATGTTGAATTTTATCACATGCCTTTTCTGTGCCTATTAAGATGATCATATGGTTTTTGTCCTTTATTCTTTTAATGTGGTGTATTATTGATTTGCATATGTTGAACTCTCCTTGCATCACTGGGATGAATCCCACTTAGTCATGGCGAATAATCTTTCTTGATGTGCTATTGGATTTAGGTTGCTAGTAATTTGTTGAGAATTTTTGTATCTATGTTAATCAAGGATATTGGCATGAAGTTTTCTTTTTTTCTTGTGTCTTTGTCTAGTTTTTGTTTTATGGTAATGCTAGCCTTTTAGAATGAGTTTGAAATAATTCCTTTCCCTTCAGCTTTTTGAAATGATTTGAGCAGAATTGGCATTAGTTCTTATTTAAATGTTTGGTAGAATTGAGGAATGAAGCCATCAGATTCTTGACTTTTCTTTAATGAGAAATTTTTGATTACTGATTCAATTTTGCTACTCGTTATTGGTCTGCTTGGATTTTCTATTTCTTCATTATTCAATCTTGGTAGGTTGTATGTGTCCTGAATTTTTATCCATTTCTTCCAGGTTTTGTAATTTGTTTGTGTATAGTTTTCATAATAGTTTCTAATGATCCCTGTATCTCTGTGGTGTCAGTTGTAATGATTTATCATCTCCAATTTTATTTATTTGTGGCTTTTCTCTTTTTTCTTAGTTTGTTAAAAGTTTGTCAATTTTGTTTGTCTTTCTAAAAAACTAACTCTTCATGTAGATGGTCTTTTGTATTTTTTTAGTCTCTGTTTCATTTATTCTCTGTTCTTTATTATGTTTTTCCCCCTACTTATTTTGGGTTTCATTTGTTCTTGTTTTTCTAGGTCCTTGAGTTGTAATGTTAAGCTGTTTATTTGAGAACTATTTTTTGATGTTGACATCGATTGCTATAAATTCATGTCTTCATATTGCTTTTGATATAGTCCATAGGTTTTTATATGTTGTATTTCCATTATCATTTATCGCAATCATTTTAATTTTATTTCTTAATTTCTTCATTGACAGAGTGGTTACTCGGGAGCATGCAGTTTAATTTCCAGTATTTGTATAGTTTCTTAAGTTCTAATTATTGATTTCTAGTTCTATTACATTTTTATCAGAAAATATACTTTATATAATTTCAATTTTTAAAAATGTATCAAGACTTGTATTGTGGCCTACCATATGATCTATCCTGGAGAATGTTTCATGCACTATTGAAAAGAATGTGTATTTTGAAGCTTTCAGGTGAAATGTGCTATAGATGTCTGTTAGGTAGATTTAATTGTGGATGTAGTTTAATCTGTTTCCTTTTGATTTTTGTTTATTGCTGAAAGTGGGGTGTTAAAGTTCCCCACTATTATATTCAAGTATATCGCTCTTTTAAAGTCTACTAATATTTGCTTTGTATAATTAAGTGCTTTGATGTTGGTTGCATCTATATTTATCTGTAGAATTTTTAGATAAAAGACTAATTCCATATGTGAATCTAGCACTCTTCACACTATGAAAAGAGGTAAGTTTCCAAGGATTTCTCAACAACCCCTGGCAAGACAGAAAGGCTGCAGTTGGAGCAACTCTGGCAGGTCCTCTCAAAAAGAAAACATAGGGAGGAATGTTATTTTGGCATCCTGCTTGGCCACATTTTGGCTGCCAGTCAAGTCAGCATACTACACATAAGCTTCAGCATGGGATCCCCTGCTTTCCCACCATTTCAATTTTGATGAGTACAGAAGTGAGAAAGCTGATAGTGGATTCTGTGTGAGGACTGCTTTCTATTTCTGACAGACTCTCTCTATGATCTTTTTTTCTCCTCAGTCATCAGCTATCATAGATGTGTTTTTGGCCAACTCTGTATAGCTCTCTTTCTCAGTTTTAAATATTCTACTCAAAGCAATGAGAAATTTGACTACAAAAACTCATTGGTCTTTTAAAATATGTGGATGATTGAATGTGATAAGCTCATTGCTCTATTTTTCAAGCCGAGGTGGTTGTGTGTATGAAGTATGTTCTTTACTCACCCCACTTAATATCATAAGTGTTAGGTGCAATTTGTGGCAAAGGTTGTTGAGAAGTAGGAAGTGCCCATTCTGAAAAACTATTTCTTGAAGATTAAGGAGGGAAAACAAGTATTCTTCACAGGCCATTGGATGGTCATTTCAAGGGTGGATTTTGTAACTCTTGACTCTCTACAGATTTATGGTCATGAAAACTGTCCAACTCCAGTGGGTGGAGGTTGCTTCTGATGTGGGGGACTGTGATGTTATACTCTCTGCATCTCTAGGGTGGACCATTTAAAAAGAGAATTAGTATCAAGGATGTCTTCCCAAGATTACCAACTTCTTTCTTCCTTTTCCTATATTTAAGACTTGTATTAGCTGGGCTTGGTGGCTCAGCCTGTAGTCCCAGCACTTTGGGAGGCCGAGACCAGTGGATTGCCTGAGCCTGTGGGTTCGAGACCAGCCTGGGCAATTTGGTGAGGCTTCATCTCTACAATAAATAAAAAGTTAGCCAAGCACAGTAGCGTGGTTCTAGCTACCTGGAAGGCTGAGGCGGAAGGATCACTGGAGCCCAGCAGGTCGACACTGGGGTGGCCGTGAGCGTGCCACGGCACTCCAGCCTGGGTGATGAAGTGAGACTGCAACTCAAAAAAAAAAAGACTTGTATCATTGGATTTAAAAACCCACCAGATACATTAACCAGTTGAAATCTCTCTTCATGTAATTTCTGTCTGGTTGTTTGTGTTCTGGTCTCAGCATGGAGTGAGTCAAATAGTCTATTTTAATGTGTTTGGGCTGCTATAACAAACTACCAAAGACTAGTAGGCTTATGATCAACAGAAATTTATTTCTTTTCATTCTGAAGGACTAAGAAGTCCAAGATCAAGCACAGGCAGATTCAGTGTTTGGTGAGGACATACTTCCTCATTCATAAATGACTGTCTTATGATTGCGCCCTCATATGGCAGAATGGACAAGAGGGCTCTCTCAAGCCTATTTTTATAAAAGCACTAATCCCATTCATGAAGGCACCATCTCTATGACCTAATCACCTTTTATAAGCTCCATCTCCTAATACCATCACCTTGGAGGTTAGAATTTCCACATATGCATTTTGGGGAATATAAGCATTCAATCCATAGCATGGTGCTTCTTCATTGCCAGTCTTTCAGACATAGGAAGGGGAAGTCATGTCCTCTAAGGTCCTCTGCAGGTGTTGCCTAACCAGTGAGGATAAAAAATGAATTACATTGCTGCTCAATCAGGCAGTTTTTATAGTTGTGACATCGAGTGTTGACTCCCTCCTATTAAGTAGTTTACTGAAACCTTAAAGGTCTTCTTTCAAGCATATTGGTAGTAATATCTCCTGGCTTTCCTATTGATGTTTTACTGCTTACAAAGTTTTGTCACATATTTCATCTGTTATAAAAGATAATTCTGATGCAAGCAACATAGAAGTTATAGCATGCATCTTACTGACAAGGAAACTAAGAATCAGAAGACTTAGATGGCCATGGAAATGTCACCAGCTTATCCAGTGCTCAAAGAGCACATGCTTTCTAAACTTCTTTATTATTCTTACCAAAAATCCATTTTGGGAAACTGTTGTCCAAGTTAGGTACCCCTAACTCGTACTTGTGCAGTTGATTTTCTAGAGCTAAACGTACCTTGTTAGGTTTTAGTGGCAACAGTTTTGTAAAGAGATAACATCAAGAAAACGAGTCTGTTTTCCAGAATCCACCTTAAAATTTACTTGTGGGAAAACCGCATTTGTCCATTTCTAGACTTCCTTCTTGTGCTATTTTCCAAGAATACAATAAAGATATAGCACTACAAAGATTTAAAAAAAAATCTGGGTATGTGGATTAATTTTAAGAAACTAATGTATTAATTTCAATTTTCTTACTTCTCTTATGTTTTCATTTCTTCCTGCACAAGTTTGTTCTGCCTTTCTGAGTTCAAAGGTAAACCTGCATTAAAAGGCATCAACCTTGATTCACCTCTTACCAGATATCCTGTACACTGTAGAGTTTTTCACTCTTATTTCTCTTTTCCTCCCTTATCCCAATTCTCTTCACCATGTTTCCACCATCAGGTTCATGGCTTTCATACATGCATATATCTTCTTCCTATAAAGTGTATAATTTATAACACTTAACTACATTTGAATATGACAATGTACAATGTACATTGTGATAAAAACACATGTCACATAAACAGCCACAGTTTTAAGTATTTTAGGGTGATTAATTGCTTATTTCTGTTATTAGATTTAATGCTAGAGAAGTTAATTGCATGTTTTAAGTCTCATTTAAAAAATATATATTTTAAAATTTTTATTTTAAAGATGTGGGGTGCAATTCAGGGTTAGGTATACAAATATTCATTATGCAGGCACCCTTGCTAATGAGGCTAACAGTAATTTACTTGATGTAATTTGGAAAAACTTAAATACAAAAAGTGATCCAAGAAGAAAAATGACATGTTTACAAGCTTATTTGTAGGAAAAATATTTATTTGCTGATGTCTTAGAGAACAAAAGTATATAGTTTCAGGTATTTGGATTTAAACTCTGGATTCTAAATTTGGTGCAAAATTGAAGCTTTTAAAGTTTCTTTGGTTTGAACTCCAGGGATAGTCACATTGCAAAGTCTGTAATTTCATTGTTATGTCCTCCTAACTTCTACATCTTTTACAATGAGAGGAGAGGAGAATTTCATCGTCTTACCTAGGCTGCCAAATAATTTTGGGAAAAATTACCCAGAAAACAATGAATGCTTTTAAGTCAAAAGAGAATTTGCAACTGTCTATACCAAAAATTGATGACACCAAAGTTTACATAGATAAATGTCCTCACAGTAAAAATTGAAAATCTGTGGTTACATTAAACATCCTGACTAAGTTCTCATGTAGAATACTGCTTTCCTTTTGAGTAGTTTCTTGCTTAATGTTTTGTTTAATGTGTTTGACAAATGGTAAAAAAAAAATCTTAAAACAAATTATATACCATTGAAAATTATTGTTTTTTATTATCAGTATATTTTATTTTATATTAACTTTATAAGGTAGGTGTCATTCAATTAACCAAGTTAAACCCTTAACTTATTCCCTAGAGCAATCAGAGCAAATGTTGGGGCAGGTCTTCAATCTGTGCCCTTTTTCATCATTATGGAGGCTGCATTCTAACACTGTAACAGACTTAATTCTCTGAAGTATTAGTGTCTTGCCTCTCTACTCAGTGCTTACAACAGATTTGACATCTCTATTAAGAAAGGAAGTTAAAATGCAGCAAATTGAAAACAAATGATGAGAGAGAATAATAATAGTGAAAAATAGAGGCCACACTTTGAGTTCTTATGTAAAAAATTTGCACGTATAAAATACATTTGGAGAATACCCACAATAAGATTTTTAAGGTTCGGTTGTTGTCTTTGCCTCCCTTGCCCCAGATGCAGATTTCAACCTCTTCTAAGACAAAGGGATAGGGAGAATGCCAGTGCAACCAGTCTTGGAGCCAGCAATCAGGCTTTGTAATGGGTATGCAACATGCACTCTGGGTTTTTCTGGGAGGGCATAAATAATGCGCATTTTTTCCCCTCAAATTTTTTTTTCAGAAAAAGTGAAACTGCCGCAGTGATGTGAAGATAGAAGAAAAACATCATTTGAGTAAAAACTCCTAAATTCTGGTGGAGGCCATTGCCCATTCATCTTGGCTTAGACACTTGACTAGCTCACAGCCTCAGTTTCTTTGTAATTCTATTAATGATTCAAGTTCCCTCCAGCCCTTCTCCCTCTTTCACCTTCTGCTTCTGATTGCTATTGATTCCTTTCTCCCTAATGCATTGGAGCAGTATCCAACAGGACTTTCCAATTTGATGTGGAATCTAAGCAGACATGCTTCAAGAACTTCCCTGCATGTGTCCCTGTCTCTCTCTTGGGTCCCTCTCTTCCACCTTTACCCTTGCCCTATTCTTTAATATCACCCAGATTTATATATACAGGAGCTCACAGGCTGTTTTGCAAGCTGTCTCTCTGCTGCCTCACCCCTTTATCATAGCAACTACCTCCACACTATTCAGTTAAAATGATGCTTGGAAGCCAGGCCACTGGAGTGTGCAGTAAGTTGAATTGCCACTGCTTCCTGCTGTTCCTGTGATAGATAGTACCATAAAATGAATGTGATGTGGTTATTAGGCTGTGATTCGGTTCATACTGAGCTGTATTGATTGGTGTTGGTTCAGTGCTTGCTATACATTTTATCAATTGACCTTCCAGATTGTATCCTGCTTTTGCTTCTTTTACCTCTAATTCTACTTTATCTACAGTTATGTGGCTCCTAATTTTCTTTTGGCTGATTTCTCATAGTATTTCTTGAGTTTTCTATTACTCAGGAAGACCTTTTTAATGAAACCATATTTTCCCCCTTACCATGCTTATTTAGTTATTTATGTAGCTTGGTTGGCCTTCATTATTCTGGGATATCACTTCTATACTTTGAGTTTCCAAGTATTAAAGCATTTCTGACTACACACAGAACTTTTCCTGTAAATTTCCAGTCCCTCAAACTAGCTGTCAGAGCTCAGCAGAGGGTAATTTGATTGTATAAATCTGTAGCTGATGACAATGGAGCATTGAAGTAAAAATGGAAGAAGGGAGGGCTCAAAATTCTATTCGCAGTTATTCTTCACAACAAGCATCTGGTGTTCTTTTCCTCGAATGCCATCTTTTCAACTTTAAAGATATTTCTCTCTTTCTGCCTAGTGAACATAATGGAATGTTCTTCAAGTGCTTGTATAAAAATATTAAGTAAATAACCAAAGATAGACAAAGAAAGTAGGCACTTTGTAGAGAAGGAAAGGAGAAACATGAGGAGAAAGAGGGTAGAAAAAAGACAATGGAAAAATTTAAAAATGAGTGAAAATGTCAAGAGAAGAAGAAAGGGCAAAGATATTCAAGAAAGGCAGAGAACAAAGACAGATGAGATCCCTGTGTCGGAGATTTGATGGATTTACTTTATGAATGGATATATGTAGAAAGATGACAAGGGGCAAAAGTGAAGGTGAAGAAAGTCAGTGTTGGGAAAGTTAGATTAACATATTTTTATAGATTATAAACCCATCAGGAAAAGTACATGTTTAATATACTGCTAAGTGCCTTGTCAAGTATTCTATAATTAAAAACGATTACAGACAGTATTTGTAAAAATCACTGAGAAAAATCTGTGTATCTTGAGCAACGGTGTTGTGACACTGCATTACCTTTGATCAGCAATTTTTCAAGAGTTTTATTCTTATGTTTATTTTATTTTTCATGGAAACAGGAATTATATACAATATACCACCACTTGTTCCCTCTGACACCAAGCAAACACTATTTGACCATTTTGTTTAAAAGGACCTGAGATGGCTGGGCTCGGTGGCTCAGCCTGTAATCCTGTGCTTTGGGAGGCCAAGGTGAGTGAATTGCCTGACCCTGTGGATCTGAGACCCACCCGGGCAACTTGGCGAGACCTCATCTCTACAATAAATCAAAAATAAGCGGGGGCGTGGTAGCGCGCACCTGTAGTTCCGACTACAAGGAAGGCTGAGGCGGAAGGATCGCTGGAGCCTAGCAGGTCGAGGCTGCAGTGGCCGGGAGCGGCCACTGCACTCCAGTCTGGGCAACGGAGTGAAACTCCAACTCAAAAAAAAAAAAAAAAAAAGGAACTGAGATTTTACCATTTATGTCTTTGATCCATTTAGAGTTGATTTTTGTGTATGGGGATAGTTAGGGGTCTTGTTTTAATCTTCTGCATGTAGTCAGCCAGTTTTCACAGCACCATTTACTGAAGAGGTTCTCCTGTCCCCAGTGGCTGATAGTGGAGGCTTTGTTGAAGATGAGTTGGTTGAAAAATTGAGGTTTTGCTTCTGGAATCTCTATCCTGTTACATTGGTCTATATGCCTATTCTTGTACCAATACCAGACTGTTTTGATTATTGTAGCTTTATAGTAAGGTTTAATGTCTGGGAGTGTGATGCCTCCTGCTTTGTTTTCTTTTTTTCCTGAGGATTGTTTTGGCTATTTGTGGTCATTTATGTTTCCATATGAATTCCTGTATCGTTTCTAGGTCTGAGAAGAATGATGCTGGTAATTGAATGGGTATTTCGTTAAATCTGTAGATTGCTTTCTGTAGGATGAACATCTTTTGTTTTCTTTCTTTTTTTTAAAGATGTGGGGTACAATTCAGGGTTAGATATACAAATATTCATTTTGCAGTTACCCTTGTTGATGAGGTGTGCCTTCCCTTCCCTGGCAGTTTTCCTCAACTGCCAATCCCACTCACCTTTCCCTGGCAGTTTCCCACTACTACCAATCTCTTTCTCATAATATTATGATAATTGTTCAAGGTCCATTTATTAGTGAGGACATATGCTTTGTTCTTTGTTTCTGTGATAGATCACTGAGTATGATCGACTCTAAATCCATCCAAGTTGCTGCAAAGTCCATATGTTTGTCATTCTTTATGGCTGCATAATATTCCATTGTGTATATGTACGACATTTTGAAAATCCAGTCCATCTTCGATGGGCAGCATGGTTGGTTCTATGTTTTTGTCATTGGGAATAGAGTTGCAACAAATGTGTGTGCATGTATCTTTTTTGTAGAATGATTTGCATTCCTCCGGGTGTATTCCCAATAGGGGGATTGCTGGGTCATACGGAAGGTCAATTCTCGTTCTTTTGGAAATCACTACACTGTCTTCCAAAGAAGTTGCATTCCCACCAGCAGTACAGAAGCGTTCCTTTTTTCTCTACATCCTCGCCAGCATCTGGTTATTTGTTTTCTTAATGATGGCCATTTTTACTGGGGTTAGATGGTATCTCGATGTGGTTTCGATTTGCATTTTTCTGATGATTAGTGAGGCTGAACACTTTTTCATGTGTCTGTTGGCTGCCTGTGTATCTTCTCTTGATAAGTGTCTGTTCATGTCTTTTGCCCACAGGGGACTGTTTGTGTTTTTCTTTTCAGCATGTTTGAGTTCTTTGTAGCGGGTAGGATGGACGTCTTAACAGTGTTGATTCTTCCAATCCATGAGTATGGAATATTTTTCCATTTGTTTGTGTCATCTTTGTTTCTTTGAGCAGTGTTTTGTAGTTTTCATTGTAAAAGTCTTTGACTTCTCTGGTTAGGAAGATGACAAGGTATTTCTTTTTGTGTGTGTGTGGCTATTGTGAATGAGACTGTGCTTTTTATTTGGGTTTCTGTTAGTTTATTGTTGGTGTATAGGAATGTAAGTGACATTTGCACATTTATTTTGCACCCTGAGACTTTGCCAAAGTCCTTTGTCAGTGCAAGGAGGTTATTGACAGATTCTCTTGGGTTTTCGAAGTATAGAATCATGTCATCTGCAAAGAGGGATAACTTAACTTCCCCTTTTCCTATTTGGATACTCTTGATTTTCTTCTCTTGTCTGATTGCTCTAGCTAGGACTTTCAATAATATGTTGAACAGGAGAGGTAAGAGTGGGCATCCTTATCTTGTTCCAGTTTTCAGGGGAAATGGTTCCAATTTCTGTCTGTTTAGCAGTATGTTGGCTGTGGGAATCTCATGAATGGCTCTTACTATTTTGAGGTATATTCATCTATGC
>CAUYQG010256737.1:0-31915 GCA_963574415.1 Tarsius wallacei
AGAATGAATGGTAGATTGTTTTAGCATTAAGGAAACTTGAATTCTAGTCCACATTCTGTTTTTGAAAATCTGTATGGCCATAGACATAGCCTTTAGCCTCTTTAAGTATCCACAAAATAAAGCAGTTAAAACATAGAATGAGCAGGGCTCGGTGGCTCAGCCTGTAATCTTGCACCTTGGGAGGCTGAGGTGAGCGGATTGCCTGAGCCCGCGGGTTTGAGACCCGCCTGGGCAACTTGGTGAGACCTCATCTCTACAATAAATCAAAAAAATTAGCCGGGCGTGGTAGTGCACGCCTATAATTCCAGCTACTCGGAAGGCTGAGGCAGAAGGATCGCTGGAGCCCAGCAGGTCGAGGCTGCGGTGGCCGGGAGTGGCCACTGCACTCCAGTCTGAGCGACAGAGTGAGACTCCAACTCAAAAATAAATAAATAAATAAATAAATAAAACATAGAATGATTGTTTTCAAAAGGACCTCCTATGATTCTAAATTATCGCATATCGGTGGGGAAATATTGTCAATTTAAATAAATTTAATAGACAGTTCTGATTTATTTTTCTAGATTTATTTCATATAAGAGATGTGCCATATCCAAGATTTTTGTTTGTTTGCTTTTTGTTTTTTGTTTTTAGTCAGGTTCTCTGTTGCCCAGGCTGGAATGCTGTGGAATGATCACCGTTCACCATAGCCTCAGGCGATCCTTCCACTTCAGTCTCCAGAGTAGCTTCAGCTACAGGTGCATGCCACGCACCTGGATAATTTTTTGATTTTTTTGTAGAGACAGAGTCTTGCTATGTTGCCCAGGCTGGTCTCGAACTCCTGGCCTCACAGTGCTCGAACTCCATCCAGCATCCCAGAGTGCTAGAATTACAAGTGTGAGCCACCACACCCAGCCATTTCCAAGGTTTTTAAGACATTCCAAAAATGGAGCAAAATCCAAATACTAAAATATCATCATCCACTGAATTTGTAGATGCATTTACTGATGCCATGATTTACAGTAAGAGTAAAATATCCATGTGTTCTGTGCCTCAGCTGCAAAGCCTCAGAAGCAATTCGAACTTGTGTTCATTAGCCACGTTCTGATCTGTGAGAACTAGGAAGCATGGATTAACGTGAGTTCAACCCAACCTTTCTGATGCATCAGAGCACCAGTCAGAGCAAATCTAATTGAGTTCTGTCAGTGTAGATGGCCCATTCTTAAAAAGTTTCACTGAAGCAGAACATTCTGCATAAAAATGTATGTAAGTGTACATTTAATGTATTTTCACCAACTGGGCACGTCTGTGTAACCAATTTCCTAATCGAGAGACACACTAGCATCCCAGAAACCCCCACCCCATCGCATCCCCACAAGGTCACCACTATTCAGTCTTTCAACAACATAATTTAGTTGTGCTTGTTTTTGTGCTTTGCATAAGTGGAAACTTACTAAAAACACTCTTACTCTTTCACTCAGTGTTATATCTGTATATAGAGTATTGTTACAGGTCATTCTTCTCCTGCCTGTATAATATTGTTACATGACTATCTCATAATTTATTTATCCTCTCTAGAGTCTAGCTGTTATGAGTAATGTTGTTATATACACTCTTATTTATGTCTTTTAGTGAACATATGTACCTAGTACTACTGGGGGGCCTGGCCCATTTTTAAAATGCAAACTTTTCTGCTACTTTGGCACATAGACTATTCATCTACTAGAACATTAAGTGGAAATTAGCTTTATAAATATCAAAAGGTGTGAATTAACTTGAGTTCAACCCAGCCTACAGTTTTTTTCTCCTCCCCTCGACAAACACCCATTACGATAAACAGAACACACCTTCCCCGCAGGAGGAGTAACAGAATGAAATTACAAGATACCCAATCATGAACCATACTCAGAGATAGAAAGTGGTGGTTTTTGTTTTTGCTTTTGTTTGTGAGCAGCCAATTAAGGGTAGAAAATGTTGATGATCTTTTCATTCTTTAGCAAGATAAAGTTTCAGATTAATCAAGAGTTTTTCTAGTGCTCTTTCCTTATACATCACAATAAGTTGACAATAGTTAGATCATGAGATAACCCATCCCCCAAACTTGGCCACCAAACTTTTACTTACATTTTATGAGATAAAATATCCCTTTTACTGCCCCAGAATAATCAGTTCTGATACATATTGGCAGACATTTCAGAAGGAAAATGCCTGTAGACTCCAGGGACTTGATAAAGGTCTAACCATTTTCAGATATTCTTCTGCAAGCTTACCAGGTTTTGTGGGATTTTTTTAGGCCATTTAGACTACATACCACAATGAATTATTAAGAACTTGTAGTTCATAAATCACCCTTGCAGATAGTATTTCGTTTGCTTGTCTTAGCAACTCTCTGAGGTGGACAAAAAGTTATGTGGATCACAGTGTATGAAAACATGATATTTTAATTTGCAAAGCACCATTCACTTGTAACTTACCTCATTATGTGTTATTTATTATTTTTGTAACTAGAAATGTACAAACTTTTTCTGTCCCCTCTCTTTACAGTGCTTTTCTCCACTGCCCCCCTCCCCCCTTTCTGGCTGGCATCCTTATCATGAGAGTGAGGCACATAGGAAACGTTGCTCTAAGCATTCGGGTACTCAGAGCACCTTCAGATCCACCTTTTAATTTTATTTTTTAACTAGTGAGCACTTAATCCTTGTGATGGTGTTATATTAGAAGGTGTCAGACTAGGCACTGGCTTGTCATGTGGCATCACTGGCAAATCCAAGCCTCCGGCTGTTTCTCTGTCTTCCCCGCCAGTGTTCAGATCACAAGACAACACGAAGCTGAGGGCTTCCCGGGGGGAGAGGTTGCTAGTTGCCCACACAGTTCCTCTGGTTCATTGCATATCCATATATCTGAGGTCTGCAGAAATGCCCAGCACGCCCATTGCTGGGTCTTGAGGACTGTGGATTTTTGCCCCACATTCAAACCATGTGACGAAGACCACACAAACTTGGATAGGATGATTCTTTTTAAAAACCATATTGCACAGCCACTCACTCTGCTGCCTTTTGATATGTGGACGTCCTATCATTTGACTCACCTTCACATTTTTTTCCACAGAAATACCACTTGATCTGGGATTCTCATAGAGTTGTAGATATGTTTTCCCCAGTGAACAGCTTTAAGTATTCCAGGGATCACACATTCTCATTTAGACCGCAACTTGCAGTATTAATGAAGGTCACCTCTGCCCATCAGAAGCTGGGTCACCCTGAATCGCGAGTTTCTGATTATCCCCACTAAGAGACTGCTTGGGCTGCCAGCACTCCAATACTATAATTCACTATCATTTGAAGAATGACAGTTTTATATAAGTATTTCTTCCTCTCTCATGTTGGCATGTGCCTTGGCTATTACAAATTATGTACTTTTTTTCCAAACTAACTTAAAATTGGGAGGAGATTCATGGTATATGGTTTCATTTTGTAAACTCGCTGCTGAGTCATTTCCGCTTCATAACTGAGCATGTTTTCGCCAATACCTTTAATTACATCAGTCCTTTTTTAATAAAGCTCATTTTTATTGACTTGCTCTCTACTTAATGAGTTCTTCTTGGTGAAACAGGAGCTTACTGGCACGACATATAAAACGACCCTTCTTGTAGCTGAAGGTCGGTTGCATTTTTCTGTCTCCTTCATGTATTAGTAGTGTACGTTTCTTGGTTTCATGCTGAACCAAATCACCTGAAACTTTATCTCTCTATTATGTGAACTTGCACTACCTTATGCAGTAGAATTCCTAAAAGTTTGTACTATACATTTAAAAAAACTTCTTTGGCACGTTGAATACTGTTTTAAGTGGCACTTAAACCTCAAGGAGAAGTTTTTGTAAAGCTGGTAATTATTTTATTTTGTGAGTTGTTATTCCCTAATTTATCTCTATATATTCTTTTATTGATGGTTTTCTAATAGTATGCACTTATAGCTAAACATGGGACAAAAAGTACATTTTACTGGAGAATTAGCAAAGCAAAGACATTTTGTTAATTTTGTCTTGGTTTATGTGAGGCCAACTTTTCATTTACCTTTAATATACCCTCCCCCAATCCTCTTCTCCCGACACCCACCCACTGCCCTCAGTTACACCACCCTCTGCCCTCAGTATACATAATTCACAGTTCTATCTCCATCCTAATAATTAGTCCATTAGCAGCACTGTTTTGATTTGGTGTTGCCCAACTGTATAGCTTTTTGTGAAGCTGTATTTTAAACCCAATGTCATCTCTTCTTAGCACATCAGTTTTTCTTCTCAACTTTTGACAGAATTGTCCTTCCCCACCCAATTCTAGCATACCACCACCCTGTCCTATCACACACCATACAGTGATTCAGGGCAAATCCACTCTGCATTCCCTCCTTGGGTCTCCACTCCTTGATTTTGTTACTAGGGTTAGCCTTTAGCCGAAACAATACAGGATTGTAACTTCTGACATGTTTCAAGTGAGGTCCCCTAGTCTGGAAGTCCCTCTTCCACTGGTCCTATTCTCTACAATGCCCCAAAACATAGCCATATTACCTGTTGTAGTACTTTGCATTCAGGCATCAATGGCTGCTGTTAAAATGCAAGTACTATTATAAAAGAGCCTTAACCTACCTACATCTTAACTGGAATTTCTTTCTTTCTAAATCACAGAAGCAGTAATCAAGACTTGGAATCTTAAGAAAATGAAATATAAGATAGTTGAGTTATTGAGGGAAAGAGAGAGAAAAAGAAAACCCTGGAAAATAAAGCTCACTGTAAAAGAGCAACAGGGAGTGCTGATTTAGAGGAACTAAAAACCATAAGGATTTAGGGGAGCAGGGAATGAAGAGAAGAAGTAAAAAGCAAATGGCAACATCAGATAATGAAAAAGGGAGACCCCTCAATCTCCTACTCAGTTTTGCAGGAAACATGTTTGTGTATTATTATTCCTGGAAACCAGTGGTGGTACTACTTCAGCAATTTCTTAGTGGGCTATTTCTGCCACTATCTCTATTACTTTTAACGTGCTATTAAATTAGATTCATCACCCCAAGACTACTGCTTTGCTTTGTTAGTCTCACGGTCACTTTCTTCTGCCCAGTTACGCATGTGCCATTGCTACTAAATGTTGGGTAGTGTGACTCCTGTTGACTAATCCAAGCTTCCTAATTCTCTTCTGCCTTAAATTATTTCCTTTATAAGACCAAACAAAAGGAAACGCAAAATCGTAGTCATTTTCCCAGACTCCTTTGCCATCAGGGATAATAAGACGACTGAAGTCTTGCCAAAGAGACGTGAAGACATGTCTACTTAGGAGCTTCTGGGAAAGCTGGCTAACAACCTAATGCAACGCTGAATGTAATCATTTTAAAAATATATATGAATTTTTTTTTTTCTAGTCGGAGTCTCACTCTGTTGCCCAGGCTGGAGTGCAGGCACGCTCACGGCCACCGCAGCCTCAACCTGCTGGGCTCGGGCAATCCTCCTGCCTCAGCCTTCCAAGTAGCTGAAACTAGAGGCATGTGCCATCTCTCCTGGCTACTTTTTATTTATTTATTGTAGAGATGAGGTCTTGCCAAGTTGCCCAGGCTGATCTCAAAACTGTGGGCTCAGGCAATCCTCTCACCTCAGCCTCCCAAAGTGCTGGGATTATAGGTGTGAGCCACCGCACCTGGCCATATATGAATTTATTAATGAAAAGGAGAGTTGATCCTCACAATATCCCTTTAAAAGCCTGGCATTATACCCAGTGTTGAAGAAGAAATGACATTTCAGAGAGGCTAATTAACTTGCCCCAAGTCACAGAGCCTGTACATTTTGAGAGACCTAAAAGCAGGGCTTCTCACTTCGAATAGGGCATCAGACTCCTCTCACTGCTTTGCACTGCCTTTTGTTCACTCTTTATTAAAAATAAAAATATAGGTGGGCGCAGTGGCTCATGCCTGTGATCCCACACTTTGGGAGGCAGAGGCGAGAGGATTGCCTGAACTCAGGTTTGAGACCAGTCTGGACAACTTGGTGAGACCTCGTCTCTACAACAAATCAAAAATAAAAATATATCTGCACTTGTAAAAGCCACATCCATTAGAAATTCACTCATAAATCTGCTCAGCTGTTTCCCATATTTCGTGGGTCATAGTTTTCTTCCTCAAGCAGCCTTTCTTTAATTCTGTCTTTAATCTGATTCTCCCCAGGTGCCCTCTGTCGGGATATTTTTGGTGAGTTCTTATCCAGTAGGAGCAGTCACTTGCTAATCTGCTTTTCACCCTGTTTTTCTCAGCCCACATTCTTTTCCTTTCTTGAATTGACTGTGGGTAGAATCCATGCAACAGTGCTAAGCCCAGCCTGTCTTCTTTACAGATGATAAAAAATGGTTGTGTTTCAGCTACTTCTCTGTTTTGCCAGATAGGCCCCCCTGTCTCCTTACCTCTCTTTCCTTCTATTCAGTCTCCATGCAGACGCTTTTCCTGAGATGACGCAGAGGGAACAGGTACACCTTTTTCTAACAGCAAATCTGTTTAGTGTAGAGGATAGAGGCAGAAGATGTGGCTTCTTGTCCAGCCCTACCATCACTTACATTTGAAGACAGGTCATTTATCCTCTCTGTTCCTTTGTTTTCCTGCCTGTAAAAGGAGACAAATGGTATCCCACCCACCTTAGAGGAACATTATAAGGAGAATGAATCACTTGTCAGTTCAACTAATATTTAGTGGGTATCTGCTACAGAATAAGCATAGTTCTGAGCTTAGAAGGCGAAGTTTCTGCCCCAAGTCCACTGTCAAAGACTGACTTGTCAATGGAAGGTTTCAATTTATGGAAGTGCTGAGAGAGAAATGTGCATATTCTATTGGAGTTCAACCTGACAGTTCAGAAAAAGCTTCCCGAAGAGTTTATGCTTGAGCCTCAAAAGACTTGTGAGAAAAAAGAAGAGGAAGGCCATTTTGGGCACAGGAGACTGCACTGACAGAGCATTGACACACAAAAGATATGGTGGGCAGGATGGAGGATGGGCCTGATGTTGTAGGCAGGGGCCAGGCAAGACTGAGAGCAGGAGTGTGCCATAGTCATCTCTGCATCCAGGCGTCTGAAAAGTGTCATCCAGGGAGGCACTCAGTAGTGGTTCATTAAGTGGTGTGTGAGTGGAGGGCTCCCAGAAGACAAAGTAGAATTTGGCGAGGGCTGTATGGGAGATACAGATAGAATGTTCAGGGATTCAGCTGGTGTTAGAGATGAGGTGGGAGAGGTGGAGATGGCTCCATGGGAAGAAGCCTTTGAAACAGGCCTTCAAGGAAGGATGGTGAGATTTATCAGAGTGGCTTTTTCCCCCCTCTTCTGTGTCACATTCTTCCATTCACCAACCTCTTGACATTGGCTTAAGTTTCCCTCCACCCCCTTTTCTTCCTGGCTTCCTTCCTGGATTATTTCTTTCATCCTGCCCAGAAACCTTCATCCTCTCTAATAAGCCAGTGGGGAGAAAGGCGTTGCTCAAGCCCTTTCACCTCTCCTCTAGAGGAATTTTATTACAAAGACTAGAGATATAATAGCTGGCAAAATTGTTTTTTTAAAGACCCAGAACAGATGATAAAAAAGAAGGAAGAACACACATTTTTCTAGCCACATTAAAAGGAGTAGAACCTGAATATAATAAAAATGATTGGGTAACAGTTACAAGATTAAACCATGGTAATTTGGTTTAAAGGAATGTAGTGTATGACTCGCTATTCAGGGTTCTGGAGTCTACAAGTGTGCTATCCTAAAATGCAAGAATGCACTGCTGGTGTTTGATGAATTAGTCAAGATGCTAAGAAGAGAGTATCTGGGCATGCCCCTGCAACAGCGTACACTGCCTTTAAACACAGGAGTGAGAAAGTAGGCAGTCAGGGAGTGAAAGGCAAAAAGGGAAGGGAGACATCACACCCCATGTGGTGTAGTTAAGCAATGCACACACATACACTTGCGAGTGAGGACACACACATCTACGAGGATTACAACCAAGCAAGCCTATGATGGATATAGAAAAGTATTGGGCCAGCCACAGTGGCTCACGCCTATGATCCCAGCACTTTGGGAAGCCAAGGTGAGAGGATTGCCTGAGCTCGCTGGTTCGAGACCAGCCTGGGCAACGTGGTGATAACTCATCTCTATAATAAATTAAAAAGCCAGGCATGGTGGCACATGCATGTAGTTCTAGCTACTTGGAAGACTGAGGTGGAAGGATCGCCTGAGTGGCAGCAGTGGCCGTGAGCATGCCACTGCACTACAGCCTGGGCAACAGAGTGAGACTCCAACTAAAAAAAAAAAAAGTATTTGTGTTGGTCCCACCCAGGGAAGGTTAGGAGCAGAAAGAGATGGAAAATACTGTCCTATAATAGCAGAGAGGGAAGTTAATCAACTCAAACAAAAAAGTATACACAGCCACCCAAGCTTAGTTTGAAAGAGATAATTAGGGCAACCCACTTTCGGGTCCCCTCTGACTGCCGAGAGCCTTCCTGTCTTCTAATAAACTCCAACTTGTTCACACACAAAAAAAATAGAGAGAATAAGTTTGAAGAAATAATAAATAAAAAAAGAGCACCTACCATATTTTCTGGTAAAATACATTTCTGCTAAATGTAGAAATTAAATAAGAATGAGCTATATTCCAGAATATTGTAAAGGAACTGTGGTTTTTTAAAAATGCCATCGCCCGGGCATGGTGGCTTATGCCCATCATCCCAGCACTTTGGGAGGTGGAGGCAAGAGGATTGCCTGAGCCTGGGCACCATGGCGAGACCCGGTCTCTACAATAAATCACAAAATTAGCCAGGTGTGGTAGCATATGCCTGTAGTTCCAGCTACTTGAAAGGCTGAGGCGGAAGGATCGCCTGAGCCCAGCAAGTCAAGGCTGCGGTAACTGTGACCATGCCACGGCACTCCAGCTTGGGCAACAGAGTGAGACTCTGACTCAAAAAAAAAAAAAGCAAAGCCACGAAATACTTAATACAGTATTATCACATGTGCTGGAAAACACAAAATGGACATACAAAAGAAACGCATATGTTCATCGTGCATTTAAACTATTGAACATTAAAGAAGGTACCATGGACTGTTCAGCTGGGAGACAGAGGGGCCAGACCGAGCTGTCAGTGAGTATAGCCGGGAGTGGGGTCAGCTCTCCACTCTCTCCCATAATCTCTCCTTTGCAGGTTTCTGCTCTTTGACCAGCAAGGCTGTATACAAATTCAAAAGAAAAAAAAATTCTTTCTCGTCAAGGGTAGGAAGCATCACGTTGATGTTTATTTTGGTTTATTTTGGTTCCAAACATAAATTATGCTGAGAAAATAGTGGCATGCTCCAGTAGGCAATGACCTCATTTTAGCTGTGCCTTCTTAATATGATATCACAAAAACAAATCCACGCCTTGGAAATTGCTTATGAAGAGTGGATCTTTTATCATTCTGAAAGAGATCATTCTTATTTGCAGGTTGGTGATATAACTTCATCTAACCTCCCAGCTTCCTTTCTGTTAAGCATGTTATTACAAGCCATATTCAGTTTGGATTCCTTTTTTAATGTTTCCTTTGATTCTTCTGTTTCCTTTTTTTAATGTTTTGTTTTTGAACATTTCCTTGCATTTCCTGAAACCTTTAAAGTGTTTCAAGAGAAACATTGAGCTATTTAGGCTGCAGTGTGTGTGTGTGTATGCCTGTGTGTGTGTGTGTGTGTGTGTGTGTGTGTGTGTGTGTGTGTTTAAATCCAGCGCTGCCTGGGAACAAATGTTGCATTGTATGTTATATGGCACTGCCTTCTTTGCTTCTTGAACAGAGCACCTGGTGTTACTGGTTCAAAGAATGTTTCGAGATTGGCAGTTGGAGTCTCTTCATAGAAGTGTAACAGCGCTTCCCAGAAAGCTTGAAAAATGATATTCAAAGTGAAGGAGAATAGAGAATAGGTGTCACCCTCTAAAAGAACAGTAAGCAGCCGCAAGGACCTTCATTCAGAGAGGATTCCAAGAGAAAATGGAGACGTCTGAGAACCAACTTTATAGCTTGACGTGAGTTTAGAAGATTGAGTAGCCTCTCAAAACAGGGTTCTGCCTGATCTGTCAGCCAGCCTGTTTCTTATGAGCTTGTGTGCAAAACAAAACAAAAAATAGGGCCTTCTGCTTCAGGCAATATCCCAGCAAAGCTTCATTCAAAAGCCAGAAATTGCTACAGATTTTCAGGCAAATTGTAAAGTGTTGTCTCAAAAATCCAGACTCTGTATTCAAGGAAAGAAAATAGGTGGACAAAAGATGTTTTGTTCTTCAGTGGGAAGAATCACAATGTACTTCTTTACAGTTTTGGTTTCATAGTCACTAAGCCCCACTTCCTCTTCTGCACACATATAAAGTTAGTAAACCTGCATATAAGGGTAAAATGACAGATGCTCAAAGTCAATTCCAGAAGACATAAGGTACTTTCCTTATCTTGTCCCGCATCCTATAGCTCAGGAATATTCTCTGTAGTTGCTCATGGAGCAGAAATGATTTTGCAAAAATCAGGTTTTTTTTCATTCCAGAGATGAGATAAAGGGAATTACCTTTTGAAAGCCTCCTTCGCATATGGAGTAGATACTTTGGTTTCTTTTCCTAAACATGCTTCCCATAAAAGTGAGGGTTTCAAATCTCGGATTGCACACCAATAAATAAACTTTTAGCATAGTCGTGGGAAGAGTATCAGACTAGCCCTGACTACTTAGGAAGACTTAGAAACCTGAACTGTGAACATTTGTTCTGTGTCATCAGCTTCCATAATAATTGTGGTGATTTATTTTTCTGTAGTCTCTCTTAAGAAGCAATATCCTTTACGATCAAGTACTCAGAAATTCATACATAAAGCATATTTACTCTTCAGAACTGGCACACATGAAATAAAATAGATACGAAGAATATGATTTTTCTGGAGAAGAAAGGGAGTTTTTAATTTCTATTTCACCAGTTTGAGGCAGGTTAGGAGAGTAGAAATGGACCTGTAGAAGTCCAGCCCATGTACATTGCCATACATAAAGGTCCATGGTCATTTTCATTTTCAGAGACCAGCATATTGCTTTGAAGGTACAAAATAAGATTAAAACTAGACAGCTTTCATCTTATCGCTCTCTAGTAAGTGTCATAATGACTAAATAACTTGCCCGTAATCATGCAGCCAGGAGTCAGACCCAGGTCTACCAGATTCGACATCTCTATTGTGCCTCAACAAATGCCGTAGGGAGGGAGGCCGGCAGGCAGACAGGAAGGCTGACCGGAAAGAGGAATAAGGACTCTTACCATTGCCTCCTAATATGACTGCCCGCAAATTAATTATTTACTGTGCAAAAACATTTTTAGAGAATCTTCCTTCACCATCACTGGCCACACATTCTGAAATCCCATAGTCTTTATTGTGTATACTCTAAAGTTACTCAAATAAGTTGTCTTTTTTTTTTTTAACACTAGGTATCACAAAGATATTAAATTGGACTAAAAACACACATTTTGGCATATCACAGTGTAGGTGATGCTGGAAGTTCACAGGTGTTTACTTTTTTTAGGTTTAATATGTTTTGTTATTTACTGGTAGATGTGGGCCGAATGTCATTTATGGAGGGTAGTGAGAGAAAAGATGGAGAGAAGAGGTGACGTGGCAGGGTTGGCTTAGATGTTGGACTGACAAAGGGAAGGTCCCAGCAAAGCTGCTGGAAACCAGAGAGCTGGCACCCTGGGTGTGGCCCCGTGGCTGGACGGAGTCCCAAGCCTGAAGGTCAGGGGCTGGTCCAGCTTCGTCCCTGCAGGCTCTGAGCTTGAGTTCCCCTACATTCCATGGATGGGTGAAAGCCCGCGTCCCTGCCCACCTCCTGCTTCTCCCCACCTCATTCTACCCCTCCCACACAGACTCCAGCCTCTTCCCACCTGCTGCCGAGCTTGTGCTCGTGCTTGTGCTATCTGTTAACCTCTTTGCTGCCACCAGCATGACATGATGCAAGTGGTAGCCTCTCCTTAGCACGTGGATGCACTTGCCAGTACATAGACAAGGTGGTGTGTAGCATCTAAAGTCATCCTGTATTTGCCATGTTAGTTGTGACTCCAAGGTTTATGATTGTTTTCCAAGCCACAGAGAATGGTTTTCACTATTTATCCAGTAAGATACAGTTCAGGTGTCAATTTCTGTATTCCTCCTCTGGGACTCATCTACTTACTATGGCTGGAATAAGTATTACTCTTTTGAAACTAACACTCACCAGGCAATATTGAATTGCTGTGTATAGTATTTTCCTTCCCACTAGCCCATGAGCTTTTCGTGGTCTGTCAGGTGCATCTGTTTAATAGTGAGAGCAACTGTATACTTCTCATCTCCTATGTGTCACATACTGTGCTAAATACTTTTGTGTGCATTATCTCATTGAAGAAACAGACAGAGAGGTGAAACAACCTCCCCAGTCTCCCAGCCAGATTCCAGGTCAGGATGGTCTGACTCCACAGCCTGTATAATCACCCACTAACCCCAATACATACCAAAAAACCTGGCACAAAGTTGCTCATTGAATGTTGATTGAACTCAACTGAAAGAAGAAAAGGAGTTGGGGAGATGGGAGGGGGAAGCAGGTACACCCTAAGAACTGAAGATCAGAACTACGGTTCAGGCTCCCAATCATAAACTGATTCTAGTATCCATGGCTAATCCATTGGAATGAATTGCTCTCAGAAGCATATCAGAAATCTGTGGATTGTGACTAATATATTCAAAGATAATGTTAGCACAGTCTGAGAGCTCCTTATGACATCAGTTTGAAGAATACAAAAATAAAGCTATGTACAAAGTCTGGCACTAAATAATCGCGACTGTCACCCTGGAAGTAAATGGTGCTTTTGTGATCACCAAAACAGAGACCCCCCCATAAGCAACTAGGGAATCCACAAGACACCTAGAATCTAGAACACTGAAGACCCAAGAGTACTCAAAACCTAAGGAGAGGGCAGAAATGTTCCCTTCCACGCGAGCATTTTCCTCAAAAGCCCTTTGTAATTATTACTTAGCAATCCTTTACCTTCGTTGGGTTACTCAGATCAATTTCCAGGAAAGGTGAAAAGGAGTTCTGAAGCTAGATGTCATCAAATGTGTTTAAACTTGTTCAAAACATCTCTTATCTCTTGTCCTATTTCAGCATATGTATTTAACAAGAATGAAAAGTCCCCAGATACTGATTTAGTAATTTGTGCTGTCAAGTCTTTCTTCCAAGGTGGAACAGATGATCTTCCCTAAACCACCTTAACCAAAACAACAACAATGCCCCCAGCCCCTATTTTCTTCTAGGTCTTGTTTGATTAACACAGAGACCACAGCTACTCGGCAGCATCAGAGGGGCTGGGGGTAATGTTTGCCAGACACATAACTCGTCAGGTACCTCAGGCTAAGACGCTGAGAATCTTAAGAAGATAAGGACACAAAACTTGAATTGAATCTGAGCTTGGGTTGGCAGCGGCTGCTGAGTAGAGGATGAGGGTGAAGTGAGATGTGCTGACCTGTATGAATGGTCTAATAGAAGGAGAATGATCCAATTAAGCACTGCCCTAGATTCCTCCTGCGGCATTCCTCGGCTCTCCATTGTGTATTCACGGCTGGGGCTGGGTACGCAGGAGGCCTCAAGAGTCACAGGGAGCTGTGCCTGATAGGAGTCGCTCCTTCCAGAGACAGTGGCCACATTGAGCAGACCAAGATGCGGAGCCAAGGACAGTATTCCTGAAATATGTTTTGGAAATTCCTATTGAATGCATATATTCGGCAGCATACCAGGGCCCTTAGTAACAGCCCGTTGGGTGTTGTGACAACAGGGTGGGTGTGATGACAGCAGCATGTGTGGGATGTGTGGAGGCAGAGCTGCAGAAGTCTAAGGTTCGGCTTTGATTTCAATGGGAGCTCTGCACATGGTAGGGCCGTTTGAGGTCTTTGTGGAGGGGATCATCTTAATGAGAGGCGACTTCATGTAGGAGGCCCCACTTCCTGACAGAGAGAAGGGTAAAAGTGCAACTCCAGAAACCGGAGCGCTTCTCAGCTCTCAGCTATTTAAAGTTGTCCCTTTAAAAGTTTGGACATTCATATGGCTCTTGGGATGGCTTTAGAGGTTTCTGATTTCTATATGGAAAATATGTTTTCGACAAATATTTCTATAGACTGGGAAAGTATAACTTTTGGGGGGTACAAATCTAATAATAAAGCTTATCTGAACTAGATCATATTCTCTGTATTTGTTAGAAATTCATTTCTGCATACTAGAAGAGGAGCTTGGCTTCTCTTCTGGGACTACGCGCTCTCAAAGTAAGAGCATCCTTTATATAGTTGTTGTTCTTTCCCAATTATTTCTCTGCATCTACCTTAGTTAAAAAAAAAAACCTTGGCAAGTTAACATCAAATCAGCATTCATTAAAGAAAAATGAATATGGGAAACTTCTTTTTAAAAAAACCTTTAAAGTCAAAATATGATTACTTTCACAAAAGTAGGCTTCCATTCAATGAAATAATTCAGTCATAGCAGGGACCTGGAGTGATTAAAATGTTTTATAATGCACTGTTGTTTTTCACGAAACTCTAATGTGGCCCTGTTCCCTGGCCACAGGAATGTAAGAACTTCTTGGCAAATACCCTGACTAGGATCGGGTGGGACGATGTATAATTAATGTCAAGTGTTATTGCCCTTCTCCAATGCCACCCACCCACTGGCCAGCATCAACTTCTTCCTGTTCTTTCTGTATTCAGAGCTTGGTTTACACCACTTTGGTTCCGAATATATCTGGATAAAATGCTGGTTTTCCCCTTTGAGAATACACATGACAAGAATCAGATTCATGTAACAAGAGGTAACTTTCTTCTATCTTTGTTAAATGGGTTCAGACTGAGCCGACATTTTTATAGTTAAGAGACATTATTCAAGTTAATAGAGAATTTTTTTGTTTTTGTTTTTTGGTTTTTTTAGAACATTCTATACTGCTGTTACTTTTTAAGGGATTTTGTTTGTTCTCAGTTTTTTAACTTTCTCCATGAGCCTTACTTGACAAGTATTGGGAGAGAATGTCTGGCAACCATTAATGAAACTGCAGGCTCTTTCTTTCTCTTTCTTGTTTCTAATAAAATGAAAAGGTATTTGTACATTAAAATGAAAGAAGGAGTAAAAGTAGTATTCCTAAATATATTAGAACAATATAGAACTGGGATCAAAGTAGAAACCATGAAATTCAAATACATTATCATGAAGCTGAACTGTCTAACGAGGATAACTGTAACTGTGAGAATCAAAATTCCAAGTCAATCCTAGGGCCAATTGTATTTTATGGAAGTAAAGCTGAGAATTTTAATTAAAGAGTAGTTCTTCCTAATGAGGTTCCTGGGAAGGAAATTTGAAAGCCAAATTTAGGAATGAAATTTAAAGATAGATCTTAATGGGGGTGATGTTCAGCATGTTGGTGTAGGTGTGCCCTCGTACGCCCATACTGACTGTTAGAATGTTGAAATACTTCATACCCATTAATAAATAACTGTGGCCTCAAGTCCTCAGTGCCTTCTGCCAACCCCATGACAAGGCCTCTCTCCTGAGACCCCCTTTGCCTCCCCAAGACGTAACCACTAAAGGGACCTAATGCAACAGGAGGGTGTCTAAGACGCAGCCGCAGCACAAGATGGCAATTAGTTCTGCTGGTGGGTGCCCATGCTCTCCTTACCTGTTGTTAAGTACTTTGCAGATCATGCCTTCCTAATGAAAATTATGTAAATAAAAACAGTGAAAGTGAAGATTCTTCAATAGAGGGGGAAGTCAGACAAATACAAATATTACACCAAAGAAAAAACTGAGTGATATTTAAAAACCAGACTGAATAAATTGTGAGCAAAGCCTCGGAGTCACAGGGGCGTAGGAGGAGATAAAAGTCACTGCATAGTTTTGCTCGGCCTGTTACTTTGCCGATTCACAAAAGTCTACACAAAATTTTCTCCTCCTCCATCCTTTTATTTTGGCTGCATATCTTTTTTGTGCCAAATCACTTAGCCTGGAAAGTATAAAATGAAATTCTTTTATGACAGCATTATAAGTGGAAATATGAGAGGGTGCCTAAGCCTGAGTGGTTCATTTGAGATGAAGACCCAACAGCAAATGTAAGAGCCATGGCTGGCAGAGGCTGCCCACCTGGAGACCCACACAGCACCCCAGGGCAGACTTGATGGTCCTTATCAGAGTTGTTTCCCTGCCAGGGCCCAGGGCTCAGGCTTGGAAGCCAATCTACAATCTATGGTGTTATTGAAAGTCTTTTAGATGGTAATATGAAGGGAGGTGCTTTTCTGGTTGTTGAGATTTCTTTCTGTGTACTCCTAAGTTTGATTAGGTCTCTTCCGTATTCTTGCCTTTTTCCATTGGAAAACAGATATCTGACTGCAGTGATCATTTCTACGCCTTTCAGTGCCCTTGTTGAACAAGAAAAGGCCGGAAAGAATGATGAGAAAAATTTTAATTCATGGACATAATGTGCCCTGAGCAAAAATCATAGCACTTCAAAGAGTTCCCAATGCAAGTTAAAGAAAGATGTCAGGGCTAAAAGAATATCATTAGCAGGTTCTAGTAGGAGTATATTTATTACATCAGAGAATCAACAATTGGAGAATTGGTTTCATTTGGTAAATATTGTTATCCAGTGCACTGTGTATGATTCACTGCAAAATACAGTTTTCTGTATAATTCCTGAAATTTGAATTTAGCAACCCCCCTGCACTGTTTCCATTTTTGAACAGGTGGCCAAATGTGTCTGTGCATAAATGTTTTCATACTTGAAAAATATGTGTTGTCATGGAGAAAATGTCAGTGGTTCTAAAAATATAGAATTTTATCAACCTAGGTAACCCACATATGAATGGTAGGAAGAGAATAATAATCTGGTAAGATGGAATGGAATGGGAACTCCCCAAGGCCTCCATATATGGGCCCCCTGCTCATTCCTGCCTCCACAACTAGGGCTGTTCGGCCCCCTCCCCCCTCTGCCCCAAGGAGCACCTCCCCAGCAAACTCTTCCTCTCTCATGTGCACATTGCCTATTTTCTTTACATCCCCCTTGAAGCAGAGACTGTATTATATACTTAGGAGGTGTTCAAAAGATACCTGACTGAATGAATGATTGATAACTCTGGGCAGATTTCAGTTATTCTTTCTCCATGTAATGCAAGATGAGAGGTTCCATTTCTTACACTGTATTAATTTAGGCTCACCTACTTTAAAGAGGTCCTATTTAAAGTCCTCTGTGCACCAATTGGGATCTGTTTTAAATAGACCACAATGTATATTTTAGATTGCCCTTTTGTGCCTAATTTCATGTGACACATTTATTTATGCCCTATTTGTCTTTGGGTTTTTAATTCAAGAATATTCAATGACAACAAGACTGAAACACATGTCATTCACAGATCTTAATTTTTTTTTTTCCTAAGTCAGAGTCTCACTCTGTCGCCCAGGCTGGAGTGCAGTGGCACACTCACGGCCACCACAGCCTCCAACTGCTGGGCTCAGGTGATCCTTCTGCCTCAGCCTTCCAAGTAGCTGGTACTACAGGCACATGCTACCACACCCGGCTAATTTTTTGATTTATTGTAGAAATGAGATCTTGCCAAGTTGCCCAGGCTGGTCTCAAACCCCCAGGCTCAGGCAATCTTCTTGCCTCAGGTTCCCAAAGTGCTGGGACTATAGGCATGAGCCACCGCGCCCAGCCAAGATCTGAATATTTTAAGAGTATTTGTCTCACTACTGAGCCTGAGTCTTCCCATTGAGGAGACTCAGGGAGATGAGGATGTACCATGGTGATTGTGCCGATACATGGATTCCTTTCTGACTTGGACCTAGACGTTGAACCCATCTTCTCAGGCTCCAGAAATAGCCAGTGAACTTTAATTTGGCTGACATGCTCAGACAGTGAAGCTCAGCTTCTCATCCATCCATCTAATATTTATTGAACATCCATTATGTTTGAGGTTCTGTGTTGGGATGAGACAAGTGCAACACATTTCTTGATCTTAAGTAGTTGAGGCTCATAGCTGGGTGGGGTACAGAGACACGTAGTCTCACATATTATCAAGTGCAATAAAAATCTATAATGGATATTTGGGCAAAGCATTCTGGGAGTGCAAAAGACAGAACAACTCAGGGAATCTGGAGAGCATGTTAGGGAGGAAATGACAGTTTAGCTGGGTCTTTAATAATGAGTAGTGGTCTTTTGGGTGAAGATAGGAGGGAAGGGTCTTCTAGACATAGAGAATAGCCTAAGCAAAGGCACAGAGCACCTCCCTGGGCCTGTCTCTGGGGTCTGTGAGGATTGGGCTCCTGGTTTGGGCTGCTCTGGCCTGCCCTGAGCTGGGACTGACCCAGAACTCACTGTGGACATTTCCCACATTCTCTCTAAGTCAAGGGAGATCTAGTAAGAGATGTCAGTGTCTGCCGCAGCAGGAGTGAGCCACCTGGCATGATGGCTTTGACTCGTGACCTGTGTTCTTGATTCCTGAACCCTCTGTCCTAGCCACACAGCCCCTGTGAGAGAGTAGGAAGTAGTTTGACCAGAGACCACATTGCTAAGTTCCCCATATCAATGCCATCACCTCTCCTTCCTGAGCCTTTTCAAGATTAAACTTCCTGATTACTGGACAGCACTGAGTCCAAGCAAAGCAGGCAGTAGGCTTTGTGACCTGCACTTTTGGACAAGGAGATGGGATCCAGATGGCCTTCCAGCCTGCAGCAAGGCCTGTGTTTGGTGAGTTTGTACATGGTAGAATTCCAGTGTCATGCTGCAGTCATTGAGTAGGATGGTCGGGCAAAATGGCTTCATCTCCAATTGAGGATGAATTCTATCTTTAAGCACGAACTGGCTTAGAAGGCCTGCCAAACCATCTTTATTCAGCCGAGTGCGGTGGCTCATGTCTGTAATTCCAGCACTTTGGGAGGTGAAGAAGGCAAGAGGATTGCCTGAGCCCATGGGTTTGAGACCAGCCTGGGCAACTTGGCAAGACCTCACCTCTACAATAAATAAAAAAAATATTGGCTGGGCAAATAGTGGCATGGGCCTGTGGTTTCAGCTACTTGGAAGGCTGAGGCAGAAGGATCACCTAAGCCTGGCAGGTCAAGGCTGCAATGGCAGTGAGACATGCCAGTACACTCCAGCCTGGGGGACAGAATGAGACTCCTAGTCAAACAACAACAACAAAAAAAACATCCCTCTCCTAGCTGGGGAAGGAATACTGCTACTCCCTGGCCACCTACCTCCCAGTGCTAACAGTCACAGACCTGTTTAGGCCGCAGCTCTCATTGTATGTCATTGTCCCCTAGGGGGCACAGACCCCCTACTGTTTCACTAGAAAGTCATTTAAGCAGTGATCTCTGTGTGTTAATATACATTCATAGGCCACACAATGATAACTGCTCAGTGAACTGAGATCATATTGAATCGCCTTTGAAAGAATGCCCTCCTAAGTCTTTTTCTTGCCTAGTATTCTGTCTTCTCTTATTAAAAATAAGAAAATAAACCAGGCACTATACCTCACTCCTGTAATCCCAGCACTTTGGGAGGCTGAGGCAAGAGGATTGCTTGAGACCACGAGTTTGAGACCAGCCTAGACAACATAGTGAAACCTCGTCTTCACAAAAAAAATAAAAAAATTAGCCAGGTATGGTGTTGCGTGTCTGTAGTCCACCTACTCTGGAGATGGAGGCAGAAGGATTGCCTGAGCCCAGGAGGTCTAGGCTGTGGTGAGCCGTGATTGTGCCATTGCACTCCATCCTGGGCAGCGAAGTGAGACTCCAACTCAAAAAGTAAAATAAAATAAAAATAAGAAAATATTAAATGCCTTTCAAATGGAAGACATCATCATGGCCTATTGTTATTATTGCTACGTCAAAGAAGAGAGTAGATGGGTAAATGGTGGGTACTGTTGGGACAGAGTGATCCAGGACCCCATTCTCTGGGTGCTAATATTCACGGCCCTTCTCTGTTGCCACCTCTGATTCAGGATTTGAGAAAATATCCCTCAATACAGGCACACACACAAATCACATAAAGAAGTCTTGCAAATCCAATTTTATGGTGACAGATCAAGAATAAAAAGTGAGTTGAAGGTAGAGCCACTTAACATTTTTTTCTATTAGGTTATATCTGCAAATGAAATGGGAAATCAGATAATCCAAGAAGAAATATTATTCTTCAGGGTTCTGCAAATTTTAAATGTGTCCGGTGGGTGTTATAGCACAGTTACTGTGTAATGTTTTGGCATGTGTAGTAAAATGCAACTTTATGAATGTGTGGCGTTTTAAAAACTGACAACCTCAAGTGTGGAATTTGTGGCTGCTAACTTAGGGAAACAGAATTCCTGTTTTATAGCTTGCTCTGTTGAGAAATAATTTTAATAACCTCTACTTCATGGATAACTTATTCATTAAAAATAACTAATTTTTAAATAGCCAGTATTCTGGTGGGTTTCTTGACTTAAAAATGTGTTTAGAATTAGGTGGTTTTGAATAAAAGGAAGACACCATGTAGTGAAAGTGCACATTTGTTTTCTGGCTATGCAGACATGCATCCAAGTGAAGGCACAATGCTCAGCCCTCTGGAGTCCAGAGGATTTGCTGCTGGAGCAAGTCGTCAGTTCAGAGAACTGGCGTCTTCACAGGGGAGGGTGCCTTGGGCCCAGGCTGCCCTGGACCACACTTAGGATATTTGACTTCCTTTAAAAAAAAAAAAAAAAAAAAGCATGCCTAATCAGTAACTTTGTATCTCTTAGAAAAAGATGTTTTTACAGAGTTTTTACTTCTTGTTGCTATAAAAATAAAAAATCTACACTACCCTACAAATTAATTGCCTCAAAAATTTTTCTCCTGATTTCAAAAAAGAGCTATTTTCAAACGGTTTAGCTACTCAGGCCTCAAAGCACAAAAGCAACTGTGCCAGTTTTCACCAGTTTGATTTGGGTAGCCATGTGCCCCTTGATTTTTCCTAGACTGCTCTCAGAATCTAACGAGCGCATTTTCTGAATATATTTGCACATTAGTGTTGGTGTAGAGTGTGAGTGACAGGAATACTGAGCAAAGAAATGAGAAGCCATGCTTATGTAGTGCTTTACATTCTTACTCAAATTCAAATGTTTGAGATTAATGATTGCCAGCAATAATTCATGACTATACAGTATATTTTATATGCTACTACAGGTGAATTTTGCCTCTACAGAAATGTTTTCCCCTTTACAGTAATTGCCAACTTCTTTTTAAAATTGCGGATGCTTTTCTTTCTTTTTTTTTTTTTTTTTTTTTTTGACTTTTCTGCTTTGTAATCACATTCTAAAAGTGAGATGCAGAGATTACATTTTTTGCTAAGAAACCTGCAGCTGTGAGTCTTATCTTTGAGCATTATTCCTGCTCTTTTGTAATTTTCCCTTAAAGACATTGAGTGAGAGTCATTTACTAACCACAAATGCAAAATGCATTAGGTTTTAACAGCAGATCTAAATTAAAAACTCAGTAACTTGGAACAAATGGACCCCTAGTTCATTTCCAAACTAAAATCCTAGTTGCATTTTATTGTTTCTAAACCTCTCTTACTGCAAACCATCAATCCACTGACTTCCTTCTGGCTCGTTGGAGCTTTGAACTGTACCTTTACGGTGCTATAAATTAGCATGTCACTGAGCTATGCTGTAATTTGCATTAATTTCTTTAGAGTCGAGGTTGTCTATCTTTGAAGATATCTTTACAGTACTTAGAATTCGCTCAGAAAAGTAATGCCCAACTAAAAAGATGTAGAGCATACGTTTTTAAAATATGTTTTGACTTTTATCTCGGGATGGAAACTAAAAGTGGTCAGAGTTGTGTGTGCAGCTCTGTGATCCAGAACTCACTTTCTACTACTTGAGTACTATTGTTTTGGGCACAGTCAGCAGCAGGAAGTAGATAGAAAAGCGCTGCCCTGCTCTCCCCGACCTGAAGACAAGGAGCCATTTTAAAGATATTGTTACAGGGGGAAATGGTCAGGGTCATAAAATTGTCAATGAAATGCACTATCATCAGGCTCTCCGAGGGATGCAAGGCAGGAGGAAGCAAAAGGTCTCAGCCGAGGGGGGCAGGGGTGTCGCCAGGCACCGGTCTGACTGGGCCCAGGTGAAAGGCTTGCAGGAGCGGATTTGACCAGGTGCTGCAAGTGTTCCCTGTAAGCGGCCTCGCACCAAGTGTCTTGCAAAGCCCCTCTGCCCTCTGTTGAAGAGCCCGCTGTCAAAACGGGGCAAGAGAGACATTAGAGGAGAGGCACTGGATTATGGGGGAGGCTCTTGAGAGAAAAGAAAACCTCGCAACCGCTCCCCTGCGAACCTGAAATTCTAGGAAGCAAGCCTTCTGGATGCACTGGAAGCTGTCTGTCCACTGCAGCACCTGTCAGAGTGACCGTGTCTGCTCCTGCCACTGCTCATCCTTGCACCCAGGTTCTGGCTTCCCTTGTTTGCCCTGCTCTGCCCTGCTCCATGCTGCATCCCGCAGAAGCTGATCCTTCAGGGAAACTTGTTTTCCAAGCTTTAAAAACAAAATTCCTCGCGAGAGTAAAAGAAAACCAAAGCCTTCAGTCCTTGGGCGGCATGCCACCAAAGTCCTTTAACTCCAGCCCTGGGTTTTTGTGTCCCTTTGAAATAGACACGGCTTGGGTTGAACCTGTACTTCCTAAGCATCTGGAGAAGAGGAGGAAGACTATACTATTTTTAAAAGGAACATTCTGGAAAGTGTACAAAACCTGATCATTAAAAAAATAAAAGCCAAACCCTCAGCTGCACAAACAGCCCTTGTTCTCCTCCAGCAAAGGTCTGTCAGGAGTGCCCACCTTCCTTGCCCTGAGAAGAGCAATTAAGTAGACCAGGAAGCATCGCTGAGTTGGTCTGTTCCCTCGCAAAGCCTTTTCAATCACCTCCTTTGATCTAGCTGTGAGCGTGGGGAAGGGGAGCTAACCCGGCTGCTCCATGCCTCGGCCCTATTTGTAGGCACTGTGCTAGAGGAACGTTTTCTCTCTCTTAACATGTTTTTTTGAATCAGAGTGTACACATCTGTCTTTATACCCAGCCGCTTTTCTGGCCCCAAACAAGTTCTCTGTGAGTTTCCCCAACTGAGCTCAGTGGGATCTCTGTCAGCTGCAAGATTTATGTCATCTTGTCCAGTCCTGAGAACTGTTCCTTCAGCTTTTCACATCTGGATCTAATTGGGAAGACATTAAGTGCACTGGAAAAGCATATTTTAGGGCAGTTCTTTATAGACACCCCTATTAAAGGAGCTGACAGCCATGGGTTCAAGCAGGATGAGCCAAGACAACATCGCAAAAAGTAGAAAGCACAAAATTATGAAGAGCTGCTGGCAGTGAGAAGGCCCTGTGCGAGGATTACACTTGTTGGGTTGCTCTGGGAGAGAAATGTGGCAAGATGCCTGCCAGCTACAGGCTCTGTCAGGCAGCATGTGCTATCAACGTGTGGATAACTGGGTCCTTTGGTGTTTGTGTGGATGGTTTCCTCCTCGGCCCAGAATCCACATCCTTGTGTGCTGGCATGAGGGTGTGTACACACAAACATCTTGGAAGAGCAGGAGAAGGCTGGTAACAAATATCGTCACCTTCTTGCCTCACTGTCCCCTTTAGGGCCGCCACACCGCGGTGTCTCAGTATATAACAATAGAAGCATCTAGTCAACTTGGAGCAAAAACAGAACACATTTGTGTGACTTTAACAAAATCTCTTCCTCCCCAGTCTTCTCCTGGCTTAGCGTACATTGTCAGGTTTCAAATAAACACATCCAGGATTGAAGACAGAGAGGTCCCCGGGATGATCAGCATTAAACAAACTTTCAGACTTGTGATGGGTGTTCAAAAGGATAATAAAGGGACAGTTGTCACCAGAAGAATACCGATATCCTTCTTTTTTTTATGTGTACTATATTTTGAAGCCCTGAACTTTCTAGGTGCTCAGGAACGCTTAACTTCTCTGAAGTCCTGGCCCCCACGTCTTATTATTAGAGGTCATAATGGGTATTTTGTTCCCTCTCTTTGGACTCTGCCTCATCTCATCTGTGACTTTGAGTAAGCAGGATTCTTAACTTTTTTGAGCCATGGACCCTTTTGGCAATGTGGTGAAACTTACGGACCTCTTCATAATATATATATTTTTTGAGGCAAGTCTTTGTTGTCCAGGCAACAGTGGCTTCAGTGGCACGGATCACGGCTCACCGCAGCCCCAACCTCTTGGGCTCGAGTGGTGTTTTCGCCTCTGCCTCCTGAGTGGCTGGGATTACAGACATATGCCACCACACCCTGCTCATTTTTAATTTTTTTCTAGAGAGACGAGGTCTCGCTATGTTGCTTGGACTGGTCTCAAACTCCTGGGCTCAAGTGCTCCTTCTGTTTCAGCCTCCCAAAATACTGGGATTATAAGTGTGAGTGACCATACCTGGCCTCTTCTTCACAAAATATTTTTAAATTACATAAAGTAAAAACACTATACTTTCCCAAAGTCATACTGATGTGCAATTATCAAAATATTTTTTAAAATAAAGTTTTGCTATAGTAATAAATGTGTTTCTTTTTTGCTTTGTTTTGTTTTTTGAGTTGAGGTCTCACTCTGTCACCCAGGCTGGAGTGAAGCAGCATGTTCACGACCACTGCAGCCTCTACCTCCTGGGTTCAGGTGATCTTTCCGCCTCAGCCTTCCAAGAAGCTGGAACTACGGGCGTGAGCCACCACTCCCAGCTAATTTTTTAAAATTTATTTATTTATTGTAAAGACGAGGTCTTGCCGAGTTGCCCAGGCTGGTCTCGAACCCCTGGGCTCAGGCAGTCCTCTCACCTCGGCCTCCCAAAGTGCTAGGATTACAGTCTTGAGCCACCGCACCTGGACTTGATTTTTTGATTTATTGTAGAGACAAGGTCTCGCCATGTTGCTCAGGGTCTCGAATCCCTGAGATCAAGTTATCCTCTCGCCTTCGCCTCCCAAAGTGAATAATAAATGTGTTTCTTTAAGACATTGGATAAAAAGATCTAATAGCTTTACTTCTAATACGCTTCTAGTCTTTCTAATATTTTGCCTAAAGAAGTGTTAAGTTTCTGTTACATGCTTATATGTATGCAAATGTAATCTCTTCCTGTCTAAATTCACAGATCCTCCAAATTTAACTCCCAGGGTTGGTGTGGCTGCCATTGGTTGTCCGCTGGCCCCTTGCCTCCAGCTGCCTTGTGTGACTTGGAATGTGTTTGGTCCTCCCAGTAGACCTGTGCTCCCTTCAGTGTTTGCAGAAAGTGCCCAGTGGGCTAGGTCTAGGGTCCTGCCAGAGGATGGCCTGATGCTGGGGCAGTGAGGAGACCTCCTGGGAAGGGCCTCTCCATCCCCTACTCACCAGATAGCCCTCCTGGGCCTCATGGGTCCAGACGGTTAACCAGCAAAAGTGGTTGTAACCACCAGGGAATGTCAGTGCTGTAAGATTTGCAGAAAATCAGGGAAATTGGAAAGAGGGAGCTTAGTCTGGTCCACATGCTTTTTGACTGGTCCCTCTGTGGCCACCACCCAGCTGCAGGGCAGACAGCACCTTCCAGAAAACAGATCCGAGCTTATCACTGCCCTGGTTCCATTTCATGCATGGCCAGTCTGTGCTCCTTGCAGTGACTCAAAGCCCTTGTTATGGGCTGAATTGTGTCTGCCTGTTATTCATCCATTGAAGCCCTGGTCCCTAGTACTTCAAATTCTGACTATATTTGGAGCTGGAGCCTATAATGAGGTCATTATGACAGGCTGAATTCCAATCTAACTAGTATCTTTATAAGAAGAGATTAGGCTGGGCAACCTTGGCTAATACCTGCAATGCCAGCACTTTGGGAAGCCAAAGTGGGAGAATCGCTTGAGCCCAGGATTTCAAGACCCGCCTATGCAACACAGTAAGACCTTGTCTCTTAAAAAAAAAAAAAAAAAAAAAAATTAGCCAGGTGTGGTGGTGCACCTGTAGTCCCAGCTACTAGAGAGGCTGAGGCAGAAGAATTGCCTGAGCCCAGGAGGTCAAAGCTGCAGAGAGCTGTGATCATGCCACTGCACCCTAGCCTGGGCAACAGAGTGAGACCTTGACTTAGAAAAAAAAAAAAAAGGAAGAAGAAGAGGAGGAGGCGATTAGGACATAGCAAGCACACACAGAGGGAAGACCATGAGAGGACCAGTAAGAAGGCAGCCGTCTGCAAGCCAAGGAGAGAGACCAACGTTGCCAACTCCCTGATTTTGGACTTCCAGCCTCTAGAACTGTGAGGGAATAAATTTCTGTTGTTTCACTGCCCAGTCTCTGGGACTTTGCTAGGCAGTCCTGGCAGACTAATGCAGGCTGGATCCCTCCTTTCCTGTGAGCTCCTGCCCTCCCTCTGCAGGAATGTAGGCCCTGTCCCGGTATTTTCTCTGGCTACCAGCAGACTCCAGCTCATCCTTTAGAAAAGCTCGGGCTGCTGCTTGTCCAGAAAGTCTTCCCAGTCCCCTCCAGGCTGCAGTTCCCTCCTCAGAGCACCTCTGGCTCACTATCTGTGCTGTGCTTGTCACCATGGCTTCCATGCTCCCCACTGGCCCTGAGCACCTGTAGCGGGGGCTGACTGTGCCTTCATCTGGGTTCCCACAGCCAAGGCATCCGGGTGCCTCCAAAGCATGGGTAAACACATACGTGTAGCCATCCCTCCAGCTGGATTGTCCTTGCTCTGCCCACTTTCTGCGGCACAGGAAACACATGACCTGGGTTTAAGACCAGGTGGACTGTCTCCAGCTCTGTGACTCGGATCCATCACCTCTCTAAGATACAAATTCCTGAGCAAACTGTGGGTGCAGGACCAGGTCAGTGTCTCTCAACCCTTTTAAGACTTGTGTCTCCGTTTAGCAAATGCAAAAATCCTGTACTCCTTTCCCAAAATGATACCCGTGAACTGTGAGCAGCGTTAGTATTCCTTCTTGAGACACACTGGGACATTCCTGTGAGCTCAAACACTGGCCAGGGCATCTAGTGGTGAGATTTTCCAACTCCTCTTCCTCATTTCCACCGCAGACCTATTCCCAGTATAATTCTAGCAAATTTTTTGTAAGCCCACGTGATTTTGCCAACTTTTACTCTCTCTTGTTTAAAACTCACTGATGCCCACAGTGAGGAGGGAGAGGATGTGAATGACAGCAGGCCCATTTTAGAATTTTGCCAGAGGTCCTCCTTGGGAAGGTGCCGTTGCTTTGTACCTGGGTTAGTCCAGTGTAAAGTCCAACTGGAATTGTGCTGGAGTGGTCTGTGATGGGAATGAGGAAGAAAAGTTGAACGGTGTTGGCTGAAAATCCCACCACTAGATGCCCTGGCCAGTGTTTGAGCTCATAGGAATGTCCCTGTGTGTCTTGAGAGGGAACACCATCCCTGCCCATGGTTCGCAGAGGGAACTCATATCCTGATAGGGATGACGTGTTATCTAAGCTCCTGGAAGTGGGAGGAAAAGGAAAATGACTGCTAACTTCCAGTCAGTGTGGCCTCCCCACCAGTGGAGGTGGGAGGTGCAGTGGTTATTCCAGGAAGTCCACCTCCCAGCCTGCAAGGCTCCCTCCATTCTGTTTCCCTTCCAGGCCCTCATGATGCAGCTGCCCTCCTGTTCTCCTTCAAGCTGCTTTTTTTTTTTGAGTTGGAGTCTCACTTCGTCGCCCAGACTGGAGTGCAGCGGCCGTTCCCGGCCACCGCAGCCTCGACCCGCTGGGCTCCGGCGATCCTTCCGCCTCAGCCTTCCGAGTAGCTGGAACTACAGGTGCGCGCTACCACGCCCGGCTGATTTTTTGATTTATTGTAGAGATGAGGTCTCGCCAAGTTGCCCAGGCGGGTCTCGAACCTGTGGGCTCAGGCATCAAGCTGCTTTTACCCATAACTTCATACAATCTTTTTTAGAAAGCAATTTGATAGTATCGATCAAAATTTTATATTGGTCTTGAAGATGAAGTACTTGCACAAAATATATGTAGAGGAATATCTGTTGCAGCATTAATTTATAAGCACTAGCCACAGTCGAAATGTCCATCATGAGGGGACTGTTGAAATAAGTTCTGGTACATCCATACAGTGGAATACTATGCAACTTTTAAAAGAATCAGGTAGCTGGGTGCGGTGGCTCACGCCTATAACCCTAGCACTTTGGGAGACCGAGGTGAGAGGATTGCCTGAGCCCATGGGTTCGAGACCAACCTGGGCAACTTGACAAAACCTCATCTCTACAATAAATCGAAAAATTGGCTGGTAGTGGTGGTGCGTGCCCTCCAGCTACTTGGAAGACTGAGGCAAAAGGATTGCCTAAGCCCAGCTGGTCAGGTACTCCAGCCTGGGTGACAAAGTGAGACTCCAATTCAAAAATAAATAAATTAATATATAAAATAAAAGAATGAGAAAGAACTGTTTCTGGTGGCATGGAAAGATGTCAAAGATGTATTATTTTTACATTAAAAAAGCAAGTTGCAGACGAATGTCCATAACAATTCCATTTGAGGAAAAAAACAAGTCCATATATACATATGTATCTAACAAATAAAATACCTGGAAAAATGCAGAGCAAACTGCTAATAGTAGTTACTTCTATGGTGTGAGATTGGAGTTGATTGATGGGTAAGAGAATATGGGTGGCCAGGCATGGTCACTTAATATAATCCCAGCACTTTGGGAAGCAGAGGTGAGAGAATTGCCTGAGTCCAGGGGTTTCAGACTAGCCTGGGCAACTTGATGAGACCTCGTTTCTACAATAAATAAAAAAATTAGTAGGGCTTGGTAGCACATGTCTATAGTTCCAGCTACTTGGAAGGCTGAGGCAGAAGGATCACCTGAGTCCAGCAGGTCGAGCCTGCGGAGGGCGTGAGCATGCCACTCCACTCCAGCCTGGGTAACAGAGTGAGACTCCAATTCAAAAAGAGAGAGAGAGAGAATATGGGTGACTTTAACATTTAAATATTCTTAAATGTTTTACAAGAAGAATTATTAATTTTAAAATTTAAAATGCTGTTTTTCCAAAAGCACAATTCTAATTCTGTTCTTAGGTTTTTATTTAGAAATAATTAGAGAGTCACAGGGAGTTGTAAAGATGGCACAGAGAAGACCGATCTGCTCTGCACCTAGTTTCCTCTCGTGGTTAAATTTTACAGACCTGCAGGACAATATCCAAACCAGGAAACCAACATTGGTAGAAAGTGTGTTTGTAGTTCTGTTCCATTTTGTCACGTGTGACTTGTATAAACACTGCAGCAATCAAGATACAGACTCTTTTGTCACCTCTAAGCTCTCCTTCGCACTGTCCCTTTCTGCCGTCCCCCCCACGCCCCGCCTCTCGGCCATGCCTAACCCCTGACAACCACGAAACTGTTCTCCAGCTCTCTATACTGTTGTCATCATGAGACTTGCGTAAGTAGAATCATGGGCTTTTGTTCACTCAGCCTGAGGCCCCTGTGTCCATCCAAATTGTTGTGTGTGTCATTAGTTTGTTCCTAGGTTGAATGCGGTGGCTCATACCTGTAATCTCAGCATTTTGAGGGGTCGAGGCAGGAGAATTGCTTGAGCCCAAGGGTTTGAGATCAGTCTGGGCAACATAGCAAGACCTATTCGCGGCAAAAAAAAAAAAAAATAGCTGGGCATGGTGGCACTCACTGGTAGTCCCAGCTACTCAGTAGGCTGAGGCGGAAGGATAGCCTGAGCCAAGGAGGATGAGGCTGCGGTAAGCTGTGATCTGCACTCTAGCCTGAGTGACAGAGTGAGACTCTGATTGAAAAAAAGTTCCTTTTTAATGCTGAGTAGTGTTGTATAGTATGAATGTACCACAGTTTGTTTAATTAACCTTTCACCTATTGTCGGATATTTTGGTGGTTTCTAGTTTTTTATTATTACAGATAAAGCAGCTATGAACATTTGTGTACAAGTTTTTATGTGGACATCAACTTTCATTTCTCTGGGATACATAGAGTGTGATAGCTGGGTTGCATGGTAAGTGTATGTTTAGTTTTTGAATGAAACTGACAAACTTACTTTCCAGAGTGACTGAACCGGTTTACAACATTCCTGTCAGAAATGTATGAGAGATTCCATTTCTCTGAATCTTCTCCAGCATGTGGTGTTACCACAACTTTTTTTTTTTTGAAGTCTCACTCTGTCGCCCAGTCTGGAGTGCAGTGGCACGCTCAAGGCCACCGCAGCCTCGACCCGCTTGACTCAGGTGATCCTTCCGCCTCAGCCTTCCAAGTAGCTGGAACTACAGGCGCATGCTATAACACCCGGCTAATTTTTGGATTTATCGTAAAGACAAGGTCTTATCAGGTTGCCCAGGCTGATCTCGAACCCCTGGTCTCAGGCAGTCCTCTTGCCTCCACCTCCCAAAGTGCTGGGATTACAGACATGAGCCACCAGGCCCGGCTGTCACAAATTTTTATGTCAGCTGTCTTAGTAAGTGTGTAGTGATGTTGAGCTTCTTTTCATGTGTTTGTCATTCATAAATCCTCTTTGGTAAAATGTCTCTTTATGTCCTTTGTCTATTTTTTTATTTGTACTGTTTGTACTTTACTGTCAAGTTTGGGGACTTCTTTCTACAGTCTCTATACCAGTCCTCTGTTGGATATGTGGTCTGTGAGTATTTCCTTCCTGTTGTCCCTTCTTTTTCATCCTCTGACAGGGTCTTTTATAGAGCAGGAGTTGTCATTTGATGAGGTCCAATTTGTCAATTTTTATTTTATGGTAATGTTTTAAAAAACAAATAAAGCTTAAAATTTTGTTTGTTGTATAACTTTGTGGGGGTTTTGTTTTGTGATTTGTTCTTGGGGTTTTGGCTTTGTGATTTTGTTTTTTGTTTTGTAATTTTGTTTCAAAAATGAATATGAGATTGCTTCCTCCATCTCTTCCTTAGGATTCATCTTGCCCCATCCTGACTGCAAAGTGGGTGTCCAACTCTGTAGAAACCTTTTTCTTTCTTGTCCCTGAATCGTCACACAGGAGCTAATCCTGATTTAAGTGAAACAAAGTGGAGTCAGAATGAGCTTCTGAATTTTTCTAAAGTTCTAGAGTTCTGTTCATTCACCTATAGCTTCTGACTTTTTTCAAAGTTGAAAAGAAAGTCTGGTTCAGTTTTGGTACTCTTTTTGTTGTTATTGTTGTTGTTATTAGAGTTGAAATCTCACTCTGTCACCCAGGTTGGAGTTCAGTGGCATGCTCACAGCTACCACACTGTTGACCTCTGGGCTCAGGCAATCAGTCCTTCCACTTCGCCTTCCAAGTAGTTGAAACTATAGGTGCATACCACCGTGCCCAGCTAATTTTTTGATTTATTGTAGAGATGAGGTCTCCAAGTTGCCCAGGCTGGTCTTGAGCCCCTGTATTCAGGCAGTTCTCTTGCCTCGGTCTCCCAAGGTGCTGGGATTATAGGCATAAGCCACTGCACCCAGCTAAAAAACTGTGAATCTTATACAGACATACCATTGCAGAGGTCTTCTTATTTATTTATTTATTTATTTTTGAGTCAGAGTCTTACTCTGTCATCCAGGCTGGAGTGCAGTGACACCCACACGGCCACCACAGCCTCAACCTCAGGAGAGCCTTCCAAGTAGCTGGAACTGCAGACGCGAACCACCATGCCTGGCTAATGGTTTGATTTATTGGAGAGACGAGGTCTCGCCAAGTCACCCGGGGTTGGTCTCATCCCTGGGCTCTGGCAGTCCTCTTGCCTCTGTCTCCCAAAGTGTTGGGATTGCAGGTGTGAGCCACTGCACCTGGCCTCTCTTTCTGTTCTTGAGATTCAGGTTCACTAGAAACCCTCTGCCTCATTCTTTGTCTTCCAGGAACCCAATAGTCTCCTCTAGAAGTTTCTCCTAGCGGTGAAGAGTGTGAAGACTCCCTCCCCTAAAGGCT
>CAUYQG010256739.1:0-18528 GCA_963574415.1 Tarsius wallacei
CTGGGCAAGCAAGACCTCATCTCTACAATAAATCAAAAAATTAGCCAGGCGTGGTAGCGCGCGCATGTAGTTCCAGCTACTTGGAAGGCTGAGGCGGAAGGATCGCCGGAGCCCAGCAGGTCGAGGCTGCGGTGGCCGGGAGCGGCCACTGCACTCCAGTCTGGGCGACAGAGTGAGACTCCAACTCAAAAAAAACACACACACAAAAAAACAAAACAAAACAAAAAAAGAGGCACAATGGAGATAAACTCCCTTGGAATGACTTCTTAGCGCAGTTGAATGAAAACCAGGAGTGACCTGGAGTATGAAGAAGAAAGGAAAAATAGGATGAAAGGAATAAAAAATAAATAGTGAAAAACAGTAAAATAAATAAGTCAAAGTCTGACCCTATTTATCTCAGGAAAGGCATATGGTACAAATATTAAATCAGCCAATAAGAACTGGAAAATATAAGGTTAACTTAGGCTAAAATTACATTTTCAATTTTCTTAAATGAGTAATGTGGGGAAATGGCTTATTTAAATACATTAGGCCCAAGAAAATTTTTTACACAAAAACTACTTGCATAGATTTTTGCACCTGTCGTAGATGTCTCTCCATTGGACTCATTTTTTTGTAACCACTATATAATTTTAGATGTGGAAAGTAAATTGAAACAACCTAGAATGTAGTGCTTCCATAACCACAGGAATCAGCTACAGGAAAATTGATGAACCATTTTAAGCTTCAGATCCTCAATGAAAAGATGATATCAGCCAGTCAAGAATCAAGTGATAAATCGAGTGAAAAGTCTATTATAAGTTATAAATAACTATGAAAAATTTAGCAATAAATAGTTATTGTTGTATTCTTAAAAAGCTACATATAATTCAAGTGTTTGGTGTCGTATTCTACTGGAGATGATTTAGAAGATTATAGAAATCTGATGCTTTTTTTGTACATTGGATATGCATTCCTTAGAGTTTCTATGTTCAAAATCTAGTAATTCAAATACTAAACTTATTTAAAACAAAGTTTAAGCTAGCTGTCCACCTCTAAATCTTGATGAAAAGATACTTATGTTCCTCACATGTTCTTGTTGCCTAGGTTCATTGTTGTCTGTGGAAACATCACTGTGGACAGTGTGACTGCTTTCCTGAGGAATTTTCTCCGGCACAAGAGAGGTGAAATCAACACCGAGATTGTTTTCCTGGGAGAGTAAGTGGATCTGTATGGTTCATGAGTTCTAAATTAATATTAAAAATACATGTGAATATTTTTAATGGAAGAAAATCATTCTTCTAATATTTGTAGAAAACTTAAAGAAACAATAGTAAACAAACAGACAAACAAACAAAGAAAAGGAATATCATGACCAGCATTAGCCTTTGCAAATATTTTGGAATATATTTTGCCAGATGTTTTGTCTGCATATGTACTAATATCTAATTAAGTCTCTATTACTTGGCATTTAGGTTACTCTAACTTAAACTCTTATCATACATGACCATACTTTTAAAGTCTAGTGCACTTTACAAGTATAATTCTGTTAATTTTCAGAATGGGAAATGTGAAGTTCAAATCAATGCAGAAAAACAAATATGACTGACATATTTGTTCTAGGCAGTTTACCTTTCCATTAGCAGAGTGCAAGTCAAATATTTTATCAAACACTGGGAAATACATGTTTAATACAAAAAAGTATAGTTTAAATATACGAAACAATTTCTTATTGTTTTAGTTTTTAATTTTCAATCTTGGCTCTTAGTGACACTGAAAATTTTTGTTTTGATTCTTCACTTTTTTTGAAATTACTCTTTCTTTTATCCTCTTCTATTAGGAAAGTTATCTGTTACTTTATTGACCTTTAAGCACTCAAAATATTTTGATATTAGCCCTTTGTATCATGCGTTATGTATATTTTTCCTGTTGTTTTTACTTTTTAGTTTTGTTTGTGCATTTATTTTAACACAGAATTATTTGACTTGCATGTACTCTAATCCAGCAACGCATTTATTTAACTCCTTGCTTTTCTGACACTTTTAGGCCTTTCTGTTCTAGAATTGACTATCTTTTTATTTTTATTAATATATTGTCATTTTTAATATTTGAGCTCCTTGAAATGGATTTTGTGTGATGTGTAGAGAATTAACTTCTCTATTTTTCTCAAATGATTAGTCAGTTATCCAAACATCATTTCCTAAATAAATCAGCCAGATTTGAAATGACATTTTCATTGTATAGAGGATTGTGTATGGGATCACCTCAACCTTTGTGCACTTTATAGTTGAGCACCCTGTATTTTTAAATTATGACATGTCTAATTCGCCATAAATTTGGGCTCTCACATATGCGAAAATCAATACCAGTTTGAACTGCTTTATGATGCTATTGATGGACAATCAACAGTTCTGTTTCAGTATCATAGCCGTGCCTGTCTTTTTGGCAATTTGTGCATTATTTGAGATCTTTTTAAGAAAATAATACAAACAAACAAAAAACAAAAGTGCTAGCACTAGTGATAAGAATCTAATTGTTATAATCCAGTTGAGACAAAGAAGAGATCATTAGACATATGGAAAATGACATATTTTATCCACTGCTCCATTTTTATGGACTAATGTGCATTATTCCATGTACTTGCACATAATGAATTTTGCACATTTTAAAAATAGTACTGAATTTTGGTATCTAGCATTTTGACAAAATCTAGAATTTTGTCAGTTACATTTATACACGGATGACTCCAAAATTTACATTGTCCACCAGACATTCCCATGGCTCCATATTTACACAACTAATTTGCCTACTGATTATTTGTATCCTAGTGTTACAAAGAACCATCATACTCAACATTTTCATGGTCTTGTATTACCCTTTTCATCTCTCAAAGCAAACAAACAAAAATACAAGCAAGAAGGCAAACAACATTTTCTATTTCAGCAAATGAGACTTGATCTATGCAATTTCTTTAAAAAATTTTTTTTTTAATTTTTAGTTTTAAAGATGTGGAGTACAATGAGGGTTAGGTATACAAATGTTCATTATGCAGGTACCCTTGTTGATGAGATGTCCCCCTCATCCCCTGGGAGTTTCCCGCTACTGCCAGTCCCTTTCTTATAGTATTATGATAATTGTTCAAGGTCCACTTATGAGTGAGAACATGTGATACTTAGTTCTTTGTTTCTGTGATAGATCACTCAGTATTATAGACTCTAAGTCCATCCAAGTTGCTGCTAGTTCATACAGCTAATTTTTGTCTTTGACATGCCTGCCTACATCAACCCCTATACACTTTCATCAACACCATTAACTTTGTCTCCTAATAAAGATCTAAAAAAAAAAATTCTAATTCTACTTCTACCATTTTATCTCCACTATGCCAAGCCTATTCAGAGTTAAGTGTCATCTCTCCCAGATTAATATAAAAATGTCTGCTGGTTTGGTGTTTCTGTTCTGAAACTCTTCTCTTCCCTTTATATGACCAATTTATTCTCTATCTTCAACACTCAGAGAGACCTTTCCTATTCATTCTACCTAAATTGATGTCTTTTAATTTTCTCCTGTCTCATTACTCCATTTATTTCCTTTAAATCAATTGTCACAATCTAGAATTGTAGTAGATTTTTCTTTAGTAAAGCTGCTAATATTTCCTTCTTTTATTACACTTTCATGCTACCTCTCCCATTTAAAGTTGGAGTCTCTTTCTTCTCCTTTTCAATCTGGCTGGGCTGTGACTTGATAGATAGAATACAGAAAATGTGACACTTCGTTACCTCAGGCCTAGCTTTTTTTTTTTTTTTTTTTGAGTTGGAGTCTCACTCCATTGCCCAGGCTGGAGTGCAGTGGCACACTCACTGCCACCCCAGCATTGACTTGCTAGACTCTGGCAATCCTCTCGCCTCAGCCTTCCAAGTAGCAGGAACTACAGGCATGCACTATTATGCCCAGCTAATTTTTTATTTATTGTAGAGACGAGGTCTCACCAAGTTGCCCGGGCTGGTCTCAAACCTGAAGATGGCTATTCGAAATTCCTCTTCGTACATACTGACAGTCCCTAACTTACAATGGTATGACCTACAATTTTTTGACTTTATGATGGTGCAAAAGCTATATGCGTTCCGCAGAAACCGTACTTGGAGTACCCATGTGACTATTTGGTTTTTCACTTTCAGTACAGTATTGATAAATTATATATTCAATACTTTATTATAAAATTGGTTTTGTGTTAGATATTTTGCCCAACTGTAAGCTAATATGAGGGTTCTGAGCATGTCTGAAGTAGGCTGGGCTAAGCTATGATGTTTGGTAGGTTAGTTGTATTAGATGCACTTTTCCACTAGTGATGGTTTTATCAGGATATAACCACATCATAAGATGAGGAACAATTGTATTCTGCTTCTCCCTCCAAAAATTGAATCTATTCTCCCTTCTGTTGAATCTGGGCTGGACTTGTAACTTGTTTTAGCTATTAATAAAACATGCACAAGTGATAGTGTGCCAGTTATGGCCAGTCTTGAGGAAGCCTGACAGCTTCTGTTTTCAGTCTTTTGAAGAAAGGACAGTCTCTTTCATGAATGGTGCTGGGAAAACTGGATATCCATATGCAGGAGAATGAAACTAGACTTCCACCTCTCATCCTATACACAAATTGATTCAAACTGGATCAAAGAAATGTAAGACCTGAAAGAACAAAACTATTAGAAGAAAGCATGGGGGAAGTACATTATGAATAAGATCTCAAAAGCACTAGCAATGAAAACAAAAATAAATGGGATTATATTAAACTAAAAAGCTTCTGTGCTTTAAAGAAAACAACACAGTGAAAAGACAATTTACACAATGGGAGAAAGTATACAAACTATTCATTCAGCAGGCAACTAATATCCAGAATATGCAAATTTCAAACATCTCAACAGCATCAAAGCAGTCTGATTAGTAAATGGGTAAGTGATCTGAACAGACATTCTCAAAAGAAGACATATATGGATAACAAATGTCTAAAAAATGTTTACCAACTATAATCATCAGGGAAATGTAAATCAAAACTAGAATGACATGTCATCTCACCCTGGATAGAATGACTATTATCAAAAAGACAAAAGATAATAAATAATAAATAAAAATAACAAATGCTGGTTTAGATATGGAGAAAACGCCTACACACAACTGGTGGGAATATAAACTGGTGCTAGTACCATAACCACTATGGAGAAACAAACAGTAAGAAGGATCCTCAAAAAACTAAAAATAGAAGTACCAGATGATCAAGGAATCCACTACTGGGCATTTATTTAAAGAAGAGAAAATCAATGTATCAAAGAGACATCTCTACCCCCATATTTATTGCAGCACTATTCGCAGTAGCCAAAATATGAAATCAACCTAGGTGTCCAACAACAGATACATGAATAAAGAAAATGTGGCATATATACATAATAGAATACTATTCAGCCATAACAAAGAATGAAATCCTGTCATTTGTGGCAACATGAATGAAACAGGGGGACATTATGTCATGATGTTAATTGCTCTCATATAATATATAAGTATCTTATAGATAGATAGATAGATCATATATAGATAAGAGTTTTGGCTTTTTCCTGTTTTTTAACCTTTATAAACGAGATATACATTCATTTACCTCAATATTATGTTTGTATAGTTTATCTATATCACAGCTGGATATTGTTGTACTTATTTCATTGTAATTCATAGGCAGTAGTCTATTACATGAATATAACACAAGTTTTCTTTTTTAATTATTATTTTATTTAATTATTTTTGTTATTATAGAGCCATGGCATACAAGTGAGGATTTACTACATAAGTAGGCTGTATTCAGGTGAAGTTTGGTCTTTTAGGTGGCTGTCACTCCCCCTGGTAGTGGACCAGATACCTGTTGTGTTGTCACATGGCTCTTTTGTCCATTCTTCCCTCCCTTCCTCCCTCCCCTGGCAGAGTCCAGTGACTGCTGATCCCACCCTTGTGCTAATATGACTAGTGACTGGGCCCACTTAAGAATGAGAACATGCATTATTCAGTTGTTTCTGTGATAGTTCACTTAGTGTGATGATCTCCAACTACATCCAAGTTGCTGTGAGGGCCGTAATTTTGTTAATCTTTATGACTGTGTAATACCACACCATGTATATGTACCACATTTTCTTTATCTAATTCACTTTCAAAAAGCAGCAGCATTGGTTCCATGTTTTTGCTATTGTGAATAGTGCAGCAATAAACATGTGTGTGCAGATGTCTTCTTGGTACAACTATTTTTGTTCCTCTAGATGTATTCTTAAGAGAGGGATTATTGGAATGTGTGGAAAATTTTGTTATTTTAGGATCAATTTTTAGTTCTTTTAGGAATATTTCAGTTTCTTTTAGGAAAGCCACACCGCTTTCCATAGAGGTTGAACTAGCTTATACCCCTGCCAACAGTGTAGACACCCTTTTCTCTACAGCTGCACTAACACCTTTTGTTTCTTGACTTATTAAAATAGCCATCCTTGCCAGAGTTAGATGGTATCTCATGTAGGTTTGATTTACATTTATCTCACAATTAGTGAGACTGAGCATTTTTTCATGAGTCTGTTGGCTGCCTGCATGCTGTCTTTTGAGAAGTATTTATTCATTTCCTTTGCCCACTTTTTAAGGTTTTTTTTTTCTTTCACTTCACTTCAATTTGTTTCTTGTAGATCCTGGATGCTAGGCCTTTGTCAGATGCATACTTTTCAAATAATTTTTTTCATTCTATGGGATGTTTCTTTGCTCTCTTGATTGTTTATTTTGCTGTGCAAAACCTTTTCAGCTTGATGAGGTCCCACCTCTATCTTAACTTTTGTAGCATTTGCTTTGGAGGATTTGGTCATGAATTCATTGCCTACTCCAGTGTCCAGAACAGTGTTTCCTACATTTTCTTTTAGGATTCCTATAGTTTGAGAATTAGGTCCTTGATCCACTTTGAGTTCATTTTTGAATATGGTGAAAGACAGGGGTCCAGTTTCATTCTTCTGCATGTGGTTAGCCAGTTTTCCCAGCACCATTTGTTAAATATGGTCTAATTTCCCCAATGACTGTTATTGGTGACTTTGTTGAAGATGACTTGGTTGAGAGATTGCATTTTTACTTCCAGAATCTCTACCCCATTCCTTTGGTCTTTGTGCCTATTCCTATACCAATATCATGCCATCTTGGTTACTGTAGCTTTGTAATAAAGTTTAAAGTATGGAATTGTGTTGCCTGTAGCTTTGTTCCTTTTGCTGAGGATTGTTTTGGCTAATTGTGCTCTTTTTTGTTGTTTGTTTATTTCCATATGAATCTCTATATTGTCATTTTCAGGTCTATGAAAAAAAAGTTGGTAATATGATGGTTATTGCATTGAATCTGTAGATTGCTTTGGGTAGGATGGACATCTTAATATTGATTTTTCCTGTCCATGAGTATGAGATATTTTTCCATTTATTTATGTCATTGTTGCGTTCTTTGACCAGTGTTTTATAGTTTGCAGATGATGGTGACAGGTGCCACCCGCATGTAATCTGCAGGCAAGCTTTCCCAACCTGGGAGCCAGCTGATAGGCTCTGCTGGTGGAAGGCATATGCTTGGAAGCTGTTGGAGTGCAGATCTGTTCCGTGCCTGCCTGCCGCTCTACCCTGACCTGGCCTCCTCTTTCGTGAGACCAATGACTCACTCATGGCTGGGAGAGGTGGGGAATCAACCTAGAGTGTATCAGCATCACTAACCTCCATAGGGCTTTAGTTCCTATGTGAGCCTGGTGCACTGCAGGGATGAGGCACCCATATTCTAGCGTCCGCTCTGCTTTCTGGTCTCTATGTGTTCAGAGAGACCTTCACTGGATGCAAGGTGCTTCATTTGTCCAAAACTGGTTGCCTGGGTCTATCACTGGCTGTGTCCCTACTCTCTACCTCACTCAGAAAGAAAGGCACCAGTCTGTTGCTCCTTGGTGGCCATCTTGGATACTAATAGAACACAATTTTTCTTAGTCCATTCTACTGTTTGTGGCATTCCCCCCCCCATATTTTGGCTATTGTATTAAAAAATGGTGCTGTGCAAATTCTTGTATGTGTATCCTGGTACCCAGGAATGAAATTGCAGGGTAATAAAGTTTAAATATCTTCCTGTGATAGAGCTGTAAGTTGTCTAAAATCATTTCACCAATCTGCACTTCACCAGCAATCATGAGAGTTCCTGCTGCACTACATCTTTCCTAACACTTGGAAATGTAACTTTACATTCTATTGAACACTTAGAAATATCAGCCTTTTATTTTGACCATTCTTGGGGGAAGCATTTTATAAGATAGTGATATCTTATGGTTTTTATTTGCATTGTTCTGCTTACTTATGAGGCCAAGCATCTTTTTTATATTCATAAGCCATTTGGGCTCCCTCATATGAAATGATTATTAAATTATCTTGCCCATTTTTATTCTGAATTATTAGTCATTACTTATGTAAGTTAAAATGCAATTTGAAACTATCCGTGATCTATTTGATTCTATGTAATGCTCAAAAACCTACTAACTGAATGTTTTACACCAGTTTCATTACACTCATATTTAACCTTTTTTTCTAGTTACTTCTTCTGGTATCTCTCATCTTCTTTCCCAGCTATTTTCTTCTTGCCAAAAAGTAAAACTTTTAAATTTCTCTTATGCAGAACCATCAGTGACAAACTCTGAGGTTTTTTTTTCATTTTTAATATAAAGATGTTTTTATATTTTTTCATTATTGAAAGATAACTTCATTGATATAGAGTTTTAAGTTAGCAGTTGTTTACTTAAGACCCACGACAGCATTCCACTGACTTCTGACTTTGTTGTTGCTATTAAGAAGTCTGTTGAATTATCTTCTTAGAAAACTGTCCTTTAAAAAAGATAATGTTGGCTGGGCTTGGTGGCTCAGCCTGTAATCCCATGCTTTGGGAGGCCTAGATGAGTGGATTGCCTGAGCCTGCAGGTTCGAGATCCGCCTGGGCAAATTGGCAAGACCTTATCTCTACAATAAATCAAAAATTAGCCGGGCGTGGTAGCACGTGCCTGTAGTTCCAGCTACTTGGAAGGCTGAGGCAGAAGGATCACCAGAGCCCAGCAGGTGGAGGTTGCGGTGGCCGGGAGCGGCCACTGCACTCCAGTCTGGGTGACAGAGTGAGATTCCAACTCAGAAAAAAAAAGATAATGTTTTACTTAATATAAAAGTATGTTATGCTTTTACTGTGATGTGTATAGATTTGAATTTTTATTAATTTATCATGGTTAGAATTCATAAATCTTCTTGAGTCTTCATATTAGTGTCTTTGATCATTTCTGTAGAATTCTCAATTATTTCTTCAAATATTGCCTGTATCACCATTTGTTTTCTCTAATGACAGTATAAATATGCTAGTCTTTTTTTTAACTGTTCTAACCATATATCCTACATTTCTTACCCTTCTTTCAGTATTTACCATCCCCCTTTTTGCAAATCTGTATTGCATTCTGGATAATTTATTCCAACCTAATTTCTGGAATCCTAGTTATCTTTATGTATGTAATCTACTTATAAATCTAGCCATTGAGTTTTAACTTCAGTTATTGTGTTATTTAGTTCTATAATTTATATTTGATTCTTTATTAAATCTACTCTATTTGGTGGGGGGAAGAAGGATTTATTGAGAGGACAGAAAAGCTCCCAGAGTGAGAGGGGATCCGAGGGGGTTGCCCCTCTACTCTATTTTTATAGTTTCTGATATTTCCACATCTTTTATTATTTCAAAAAATAAGCATGATTATATTGTAGTCAAGGTCCAATTAATCAATGTATTATCTTTAGTTTTGTTGGTTGCTGCTTTTGCTGGATGTTACATATATTGTCGTGTGTGTGTGTGTTTGTGTGTGTGTGTGTGTGTGTGTGTGTGTGTGTGAATTGTGTTAGAGTATTGCTAATTCTTGTATTGCAAAATTATTTGTAGAGATAATTGGGAACTTAGAAAGGATGTTACCTTCTTCCAGAGAGCATATTTCTTTACTTCTGTGAAGTACAATGAGACACTCTGCCTCAGAACCATCTTAATCCAAGTTCAAGGCTTGAAATTCTCTATACCATCCAGATGACAAACTCAGGGTGACAATACATTCAAAAGCTAGTGTATTTAATGTTATCCTTCTTCTTTGCTTGCATGCCATTGTTATGCCAGTTTTTAGTTTAGAGATGACATCAAAACTTTCATTTTGTTGTCAGGGAACTGCACTTTTCTGTCCCACTTGACATGTGAGACCACCAAAATGTTAGCTGCTTTTGAATTATTAAATATCCTCAGGGTTAAAGAAATTGGATTTAATCCCTGAGTTATTAGTTTCTCTCAGATTTTGGCCTAATAATTTTTCATTGTCTGGTTATATCTATGATGATTTCTTAGACCTTTTTTTATATTTCATCCTGATTTTTTATGTAACCTCAGCAGAAACTTGAAAAAGTTACCCAATTTATTATTCTTGAAAACAGAAGCCCTTGATTGTATTAATGTTTTATATATGCAAATATATGCAAACCTCTCACTTGTTCACATATGCTGATGGTCATGTGTCACATACTGAATGCAGCGTGTTTTAAGAGAATAGGGGAAGTTTCACTTAACAGGATTGAAAATTTCAGAACATTTCATAATATTGCAATTCATAGTGGACCAGATAATGCAGGTGTCTTAAAGTCCATTGTAAAAACTTGGTTTTAAGGAAGATGATTTCACTCTGAGTCAGTTCTGAATTCTTGGAGGATTTTGAGCGGAGAGATAACATGATCATATTTGATTTTCTTCTTTGAGTTTTGAAAAATTAGAATTTATCATAATTCTTATGTAAGACAACATTCATAATTGGTTTATCTATAAGATACTTTTTGTTATTTATTTATGTCATTACTTATTTTTAATAATGTTACAAGCAACAATGCATTAACTCACCACCAGGGTGAAATATAGGATTATAACCTATATCTAACTGTATGATCCTCCTCCCATTTCATCCTATTCTCATTTTTTTGTGTTTGTATCATTGCCATTCCTTTTTTCCTCCTATAGTTTTATTAAATGTATATGTACTTCTAAACTGTACATATTATTTTGGATATGTTTAACTTTAAAGAAGGAATATTATGCCAGTATAATCTTTGGAAGTTTTAGATATTCCTCACTATGTATTACAAAGGTGCATACATATTTTGAGTGTTGCTGTGGTTACTTGGCTTTTCTTATTATGGAATATTTTATTGTGTGAGTAGCTGTCATTTATTTATCCACTCTTCTTTCAGTGTGATTTGGATTGTTTTTATATCTTGCTACCGGAAATAGTTTCATTATTAACCTGTTTGTATACGACTCTTGGTGAACACCTGCAATAGCATCTCATTGTGTGTGTGTGTGTGTACGTTTAATAGTATAAAATATGTAAATGTTCATTTTTAGAAGAGAATGTCAAGCACTTTTCCAAGTAGTTGCACCATTTTGCAAGCCTATCAGCAAAGTTTAAGAGACTTTGTTTATTCATATATCTACATTATTTCCAATAATTGTCTTGATTACACTTTTAAATCTTGATTGTGGAATCAGTGCAAAATAAAATCTCATTGTGGTTATGATGTATATGCCTCTTACTCCTAAATATGTGAAATCTTATTGTCTTGATTAACCATGCGTCTTTTCTTTCTGTGAAATGCTCATTCATACTGTTTTATCTACTTTTCTGTTTGTTTTTTTTTGAGTTGAAGTCTCACTCTGTCGCCCAGACTGGAGTGCAGTGGCATGCTCCTGACCACCGCAGCCTCGACCTGCTGGGCTCTGGCGATCCTTCCGCCTCAGCCTTCCAAGTAGCTGGAACTACAGGCACGTGCTACCATGGCCGGTTAATTTTTTTTTCTTTTTTTTTGTAGAGATGCGGTCTCGCCAAGTTGCCCAGGTGGGTCTCGAACCTGCGGGCTCAGATAATCCACTCACCTCGGCCTCCCAAAGCGCAGGATTACAGGCTGAGCCACCGAGCCTAGTTGTGTCTACTTTTCTACTTAGTTTTTTGTGAGTTTTTTCTTATTTAATTTGTAGTGCATGATGTGTAATGCACTCCTTGCACTAATCACCAGTTATGTGAATTGCGGAATTTTTTTGTTTGTAATTTGTCTTTTCACTGATTATGTCTTTTGATATTCAAAATTTTTAACATTATAATCAAATTTTCAATTTTTTCTATTGTAGTTAATGTTTTTGTTGTTTGTTTAGCAAATATTTTCCTATTCCAATATTTTAAATATATTTAACTATACTTCCCACTAAAAATTTAAAGTTTTAATTTTTTTTGTTATTTAAATCTCGATTCATTTGGAATTTATTTTAAAAAATACATGCATACAATTTCATCTTTTTTCATATAGGTAACCATTTTATCAGTGCCAATTACTGAACAAACCCTTTCTCTACCTCTCTAATCTGACATGCTACCAGTATGAATAGGTTTATTCTATACTTTCTATTTTATCAATTTAACTATCATTGCATTAATACTACACTCTTGTAATTATAACAGCTTTATAATTAGTCCTGATATACCTTAGGGCAAATCTTTCCTCCTTTAAGTATTGTTTAAAAGATAGTTGACAAGCTCTTCTTGGCCCTTTATTTTTCATATAAATTTTAGAATTATTTTATTATGAAGAACTTTGCATACATTTAGTAAAAAATCTAATTGAAACTTTAGATTCAGAATTGTCTTCTTTATGCTGCTAATTCTTCCTACACTGGGGCTATCCATTTATTTAGCTCTCATTTAGCACTTCTTCATATTATGATGTAATTTCCCAGATAAAGCACACCAACCTTTGTTATATCTGTAGTCTTAGGTACTTGGTATTTTCTGATATTATTTAAAGTAGCATGTTCTTATTGTGTTTTCTGGTTTTTTAGTATTGGTGTAGGAAAACACAATTGACTTTTTTATATTGATTTTATATCTATACATGTAAATCATAAATCGCTCTATTATTTTTTATCTTTTGTAGTGGTATTGGGGATTTTGGTGTAAATAATCATATTATTTCAGATGAACACAGTTTTATTTCTTTCTTTCCAATTCTTATGTTTACAGTTTTTCTTCATCTTATTGTACTTGCTGAACATCAAAAATAATGTTGAAAATAAAGCAGTGATACTTTATTTTTTTCATTTCTTATTTTAAATAAAAAACACTTCTGACTGGTTGTGGTGGTTCACACCTGTAATCTCAGCATTTTGGGAAGTGGAAGAGAGAGGATTGCCTGAGCTCAGGGGTTCAAGACCAACCTGGACAACTTGGCAAGACCTCATCTCTATAATAATTTTTTTTTTTAAATCAGCTGGGCATGATGGTGCCCACCTGAAGTTTTAGCTACTTGGAAGGTTGTGGCAGAGGGATGCCTGAACCCAGCAGCATGTCAAGGCTGAGGTAACTGTGATCATGTCACTGCACTCCAGCCTGGACAAAAGCGAGACTCAAAAAAAAAAGGAGACTTTTCAATATTTTACTATTAAGGATATCTTTTTAATTTCAAAGTTATTCTTTATTGAATTAAGGATATTCTCTTCTATTTCTAATATTCCATGGGTTGTACTTAATGTGAAGAAATATTTTTTATCAATTTGTGTTTGCATGTGAGATGACTATATTATTGTTGGTTTTTGATTTGTTAATATGGCGAGTTACATTGACATTCATGATATCATGGTTATTTTGGTCTTACAGTATTCATTGGAGACTATTTCTGATTTTTAATGTCTTAGAAAAACTTTCCCTGAAAGTATAGTAGAAGTTACCTGTTAAACCATTTAACTAGTAGTTTTCTGGATTTTGTTTGGTGTGTGTGTGCAGATGTTATGTTTGTTTTTGTTTTGCTTTGAGAGCTTTTAGACCACAACTTCAATTCTTTAAATAGTTAAAGGACTCTTTAGGCTTAAATAGTGTCCAAAGCTATAAATTACCCTAAAACACTGCTGTTGTTTTATCCAAAGGCATATATAGCTAATATATTTAACATAGTTTATTTCTTAGAATAATTATGAAGAGTTGTTATAATTTATTTTTATCTCAAAAAATTTCAGCAGCGTGTTTTAAAAAGCTTCTAAATATGAATACCATTTTCATTTGTCTTTATTATTAACTTCTAAGTTAGTTGTGTTGTAATTAAAGATTATGGTATTTGTAATAACTTTTTAATGTGTTGAGTCTTTATTGGTCAAGCAAATTACCATTTTGATAAATATTATTGTGTTTGTTATAAAAATTAGAACTTTAAATGTTATGTTAAAAATTCATAATTTTTTAAAATACTTGATCTAAGTGAGATGTGTTAAAATCTCATTGCACCCAGCCCAAATCTCATTAGGCCGGGCGCAGTGGCTCATGCCTATAATCCCAGCACTTTGGGAGGCCAGGATTAAAGGTTTGCCTGAGCTCATGGGTTCAAGACCAGCCTGGGCAACTGGGCAAGACCTCATCTCTACAATAAAAATAAAAAAATTAGCCAGGCATGGTGGCATGTGCCTGTAATTCCAACTACTTGGAAAGCTGAGGCAGGAGGATCACCTGAGCCCAGTAGGTCGAGGCTGTGGTGGCCGTCATTATGCCACTACTCTCCATCCTGGCTGATAGAGTGAGACTTCAACTCAAAAAAAAAAAATTCTCATTGCAATGTCAGATTTATCATATTCTTCACATAGTTTTGTCTATTTTTGCTTCATATATTTAAATGCCATTCTTTGTTAAATTCATAGTTGGTTTAAAATGCTGCATCTTTTTCAGTAAGTGAATTTTTTATTATATAGTTTTAATTCTTAGTAATTCCTTTTTTTAAAAAAAGCATCAATTTTATTTATATTATTTCATATAATTGTGACAGGTTCTATTAAATATACTAGATAAGTATAACAACTACTAAACCCAGAGTCAATCATCTTTTTTCCATGGTAGCCTCTACATCCTTTCCTCCAGGGTCCCACCTTCTTCAGAATTGGAAACCATATTTAAATGCCACTTAGCATATACAACTTTTGTTTCTGGATCTGCAATGAACTTGGGAGATCTCAGGCGAGTTGCGGTAAGATCTATCTCTTTTTCTCCTTGTAGTTTTCCTAGGCTGCAACAATTAAGATAATAAGATATGTTGTTCTTTCAAAAGATATTACTTCAGATTCTTTAATTGGGGAAAAATATTATTTCCTTAATGTTAAAAATGATCATAAAAGAAGTGTAACAATTGACCTTCAAATCTTCTTTGACAAATATCAAGCAGACCCCACTACTTACCAAATTATTTATTTCACTAAATTCTCTATTTATCTAGATAAATATTTATCAATCTAAGAGACCTGAAAAAGTTGTGGATACCAAAGGTATATTTGATCTTACTACCCAAACATGATTCTTAGGAGAGAACATATGTCTAAGAGCCCATCAGCTTTCATCAACTTCTCCTCCTATATGCCTCCTATATATCTCCTATATACCTATATGCCTTCTGATAGGAGAAATATAAAGAAAAACAACAGAAATTCCATTAAAGTTTTAAGTAAAAATAATAAGCAGCAGCCAACCCTGTAGGCAGATTTGGCTTAAGATCAAAGGCAGCTTCATGTTATGTTCTGAGTCTCACAAAAGGTTTCAGATTAAAGCTGAGATGTATAATGTTAATATAAAAATTAAAGCAGTAAATGACACACCCAGCAAAACCTTTCTTTTGTCTTCAACTTGGTACTATAGGAGATATGTCAATAATTTTGTAGAAATTTAAAATTCACAATCCACAGTTATTGGATGACTGCTTACTTTGGTGCAAGTAGACTCCCAGCTCTTTTTATCCTTTGCTGTCCTGAAAGAGAAATAAATATACAAGCAATTGCTTATAAAAGTCATATTTGTCATTGCTAAGCATAACATGATGTTGACAGATGGTAGAAAAAAGTATAACTTTGCACTTTTCCTATGTTAAAGCAATCTTGTATTTACCTCAGAAGTCCTATGCCTTGGTCCATCAGCAGCAGCCCTTGCAGCCTTTGCAGGACCATGATTCTGATGTAACGACATCTTTATCACAACTCCATCCCAAGTGTGTCCTCTGTCTTGTTGGCAATTGATAAAACCATGAGAGAACTTTAAAAAAGGGACACCAGAGCATTTCCCATGTAATTAATAAGATGACTGCTGTTTAATCTTTACGAGTAGGTGGAATATGCAGAAGCATGCCTGATCATAGCCAACCCTTTGTGCAGTGATTCACATGCTGAAGACACCTCCAACATTATGAGGTAAGAAGCTGGCATTGTGTTCTGTATGCTACGATGCTGATTTTTTCCCTACCTTTTCTAAAATAAATCCCAGGAGAAGATACTATCTATTACAGAACTAGGTTCAGCATGTTTCCAGTTTCTGGCTGTTTTTTGCTCCCACCCCAAAAGTGTACCTATGAATGCAAAAGAAGGTGAAAATAGAGCATCCTGAGTTTGCACATGCCTCTCCATATACTTGCTTGAAGGTTCATATGAATAATAGCTATCTAAATTTAAAAACCAAGCATGCAAATAACAGATAGCACCAGTATAACTAAGATCCTCTCCTCCTCAAAAATGAAAGTTCAATGTATGAATCCTATTAGCATGCTTTATTGAGATTTGTATCCAGAAGTTCTGGTGAAATAGTATACATAGTTCAGTATGATGTGCTTGTTACCATTGGCAAGTATTTTCAAGATGGCTAGAAACAGTGTTAGCATCTTCAACTGTGAACTATTTATGAATAGTAACTTGACTTGTGGAAACAGATTCAACTATGATTTCGATGGTAATGGCATTGTGCCTAACCCAGAAGAACATCCAGTCCCTGGGGGCAAAGTAAATATACATGGCTGAATATGACAATATATCTCAGCAAGAAATGACTGAGAATTTATGTCATGCATAATACAGTAAATATGAGATAGATCTTAGTTTCTTAATTTGTAAAATGAGAAAGTTGAATTAAACAGTCTATGAGCTACGTCAAATTAAATTAATTAAATCAATTAAACATCAGTTGATCAATTTAGACATCAATTAAGTAAATCCCCATTTTATTCCTATAATTACTGTGTTTGGGCATGAAGGCTAAAACATTTAAAACTACTTATTCCCTCCTCAAAAATTGATCCCAGAAGACCACAGTCTTCCTATACCAACAGTTGACCTTCCCACAGATTTTTTTACTAAGTCACTAAAACAATAACACTCCTCTATATATGCTATTAAACATGACATTTTAAGAAAACAACATAACAAGAACCTTTTTTTTTACACTTACCTACACATCAATTTGAACTCTGTATTGAATTATACTACAAAGCCATTTAGATATGACACATCACCAATGAGCATATTTTTGGTTTACATAGGGTCCTGTCTATCAAGAACTATTACCCTAATACCAGAGTCATCGTACAGATACTTCAGTCCCATAACAAGGTACTGTAGCATTTTAGCATATTCTGACCTCTTCTCTTTTATTTAATCTATAGAGCTAGATGGACCTTCTGTTTATTTAATGGATCTGTAAAGGAAAACTTTTTGCCAATTGTAGGTAAAATTTGGAGTGCCATTTAAGATTGATAATCACTTAATAATTTAAATAAGGGGCAGAATTAATGGTCTAAGCCATTTGAACTGATTTTGCAACTCTAGTTACATTTTTCCCAACGATGAGAGCAGTTAACCACTAACTACTTTCAAATGCTGAATGTGTTCTTATCACTTCCATTGACCTTGGCACCACTTTTATGCCAAAGAATGAAAAACAAATGATTTCAAGTAAATTAAATGAAAGAACCTCCAAAAGTGCTTTTTTGGGGTATGTTTATTCCTAATGCTTGACCTACTTTCCATGAAACAGGTTTATCTGCCAAAGATTCCTAGCTGGAATTGGAGTACTGGAGACAATATCATCTGCTTTGCTGAATTAAAGTTTGGATTTATTGCCCAGGGCTGTTTGGTGCCAGGCTTGTGCACACTCCTAACATCTCTATTTGTTGAGGAGCACAAAAAGGTAACCTTATAATTTAATGTGAAATCTTGACTCTCTCCTCATGTCCAACATATCAACAACAGAAATAGAAAAAAAAAAAGAAAGGAAAGAGAAAAGCAAGAAAACCTCATGAAATGAGATTGCATTGCGAAATATAAAGTCACAGGTACTGCATTGACCTTGAAGAAGTTATTTGTCTTGTTCTTGCCTAAGAATTTTTATCTGCAGAACAGAAATCATAATTATGCTTCTTACCTACAGTCCAGACTGTTATGAATATAAATATATTTTATGAATACAAATATATTCATCAAGGTGGAATCATTTAGAGTTATTAAAAGTAGAAATATAAGCCGGGCTCGGTGGCTCAGCCTGTAATCCCGCGCCTTGGGAGGCTGAGGTGAGTGGATTGCCTGAGCCCGCGGGTTCGAGACCCGCCTGGGCAGGCGAAACCTCATCTCTACAATAAATCTAAAAAATTAGCC
>CAUYQG010256740.1:0-10631 GCA_963574415.1 Tarsius wallacei
AGCTCCAACACTGTTGTTGCTTCTGGTGCAGGACAACATAATCTCCTGTCCCACTTACCCTGACACTGAGTCTTCCTGAGTTTGCCCAGACTGTGCCCAGGACTCTGGAACATAGGAGGTGGAGGCACAGAGAGGTGAGACAGGGGTCACTGCCCACCCCATTCTTTAAAATTAAAAGAGAAAAATCACCCCTGGGGAACACTTATGATAGTTGCTTTCTACAGCCAGTTATTTGAGTAGAGAGTGAGGAAGCAGAGGAAAAGAGACATCCAGGTCGAGATGCCCCAGGCTCTGCTTCCCAAGCCCACAGCTGAGCCGAACTGCAGAGTCTATTATTTTCTCCTCCTGTGGGGGCAGAGAGCAACCTTTATGAAAACCACCCCTTATGTCCTCGGGTCTGAACTTGGTGAAGGCTGAGTTTGGGGTGGGCCTGAGGGAGCCTATTCTGGCCATGGGAGGTCCCAGCCACTGAGGGCAGATTAGAGGGCTCAGAGCAGGACGCCAGGACCTGGTGTTCCAGTTGAGACCCCCATGGACTTTCAGGGACAGGTCACAGCACTCTTGCTGAGTCAAATACCAGAGTCATGCCTGACTGGTATGAAGGTCCCAGAGCTGACCTGAGTGATGCTGCCCATCAGCACTGCCTTGCACTTGCCGGCCCACACAGGAGCAGGGCTCACTTCTCGTCACCTGGGGATCCTTGGTATGGGGCAGATACTCACCACAGCACATTCCTCACTGCAAAGACACAGCCTCTTCAGCCTACTGTCATCCTCTGCTCCTCCCCCCTTTAGATTATTGTGTGGTTGAGACCACCATTGACCTTATAAGAGGATGTGTCCTGCACCCAGTGGGCAGGAGGAAGAGGCACCAACAATGCTCTCCAGTCTCTCTGTGGGCCTGGGAGAACCAGCTCCTCTCAGTCCTCACACTCCATATCCATGACAAGGCCAGTCTCCATGACCATCATCTCTTGTCCCCATCTTCACTTTTGATGGGACAGGGACCCATTAATAAAATGCACAGTGACATTATTTAAGTGAAGACTGTTACTGAGAAGAGAAAGATCTGATTTTGTGGCTCCTCCATTCTGAGGAAGATGCCCAAGGACATCAGTCTCCCAGGAAGCAGCCAGGAGTCACCACCCTCAGAGTGAATACCATGTGATTTGGGCTTCAGCACCAGATGGGGTGTGCCCATCAGGACCGAAATTTGGAGGAAGTCCAGAAGACTTAACATTACAATGAGAGATCTGGAAAAGAATGCAAAAGCTTTGGGACACCTTATGCCCTTTAGCCAAAGTGTACAATTTATTTTCATTATTCTACAGCTCTTCCTGTGGCACTTACTATGTGTAAGACTTTGCTCTGCTTGTGTTACAAATGCTAATGCAATTATTTTCCTGTAGTCAGTTCCAGCCCCTTAGCCAGCTAATCTGAGGGACTGTCTCCTCAGCCAAGAATTTGACTTTGGGGTCACCCCAGGACATCACCCCCCTTTTTCATGCTTTCTCTGTAGGGCCTCCTGCTGGCTCCAGAGAGAGCTTCTTCCCATCTGTGCAGGCCCTTCCGATGCCCCCCAGTGGCAGCACTTTCTCAGCTATGGACATCCTCAGGTCCTGCACTGAGAGTCTACTGCCTCAACCCGACTTTGAGGCTTTTATTCACCCTGGAATAACCTTATTTGAGTCCTTTTGCTGGGCAGCAGCATGGAGCCCCAGCCTATGATCACTCTCTTCAGTGTGGAGGCCTGACAGTTCAGGTCCAGAGCTCCAGCTCAACCTCTGCTCCAGACCCCCAGTCTGAGGCAGCATACCACACTCAACTTTGAGGTTTGTTGCTGCAACTTCCACCTTGGGAATCCCCACTGGCGCCCTGCAGACCTTTTCTTCTACCCCAGTTGTATCCCCTCATCCTTCATCCATCCACTGCCTCTGGCTTTGCAATGACTTGAGGCCTGTATACTCAGCCCTGTGACCAAGGTTGGGCCAGATGTTGGGCAGCTTTGCCCAACAATTGTCAGCATAAGCCCTACTTCCTTGAGGTTGGAGGTTTCAGGGACACCAGTGGGTTTTTGGAGAACAGAGGCAGTTCCAGATCCCAGGCTTGCTTTAGAGCTTTCCACATTATGCCAGAAGGAAAATGGGCCAAGCACCACAAACTGTTGGGCCTGACCTTCTAGGCAGACCTCCTACCCCATGGTGACAATGGGATTCAGCAGCTCTAAGAATGACCCCATCTGTATTGGCACTAATGCCTGACCTTGAATACATTCCCTGACCACCTCAGCAGAGACTCCGTATTTCAAGCCAAGGTCCATGAGCTACTGTAAGCCCAGCTACCTGCAGGGCCAGATCGGTCCTTGCCTTCAGCCCTGGCAGCTCTGCCTGTGGCCAGGGCACAGCAGAAAGGAATGCTGGAAGCTCTGGAAAAAGAGACAAATCCAGCATATTTACGGTCTTAGAAATCAGGGAGTTTTCACTAAAGCGTAGACAGGGACCAGGGTACATCTAGGGAGATATGCAGAGGACACCTGGCCTCCCAATCATACCTGCTGGACTATGCTTTTTTGTCATCTGCACCCAAAAACCATCAAGGAATATTTTTGTTTCTGGGAAAAAAATGATTTTTTTTTTGCCTTGGATGAACAATAAGAAGAGTTCTTTTCTTTCTGTCTCTTTTTTTTTGTTGCATCAGAGCCTCACTCTGTAGCCAATGATGGAGTGTAGTAGCATGCTCTCGGCCACCACAAACTTGACCTGCTGCACTCATGTGTTCCTTTCACCTTAGCCTTCCAAGTAGCTGAAGCCACAGCCATGTGCCACCACGCTCAGCTATTTTTTAGGAAATTTATTATAGATATGAGGTGTCACCATGTTGCCCAGGCTAGTCTCAAACCTGTAGGCTCATGCAGTCCTCTTGCCTCTGCCTCCCAAAATCCTGGGATTGCATGGTTGAGCCACCACACCTGGAAACAGGAGTTATTTGTATTGATCTCATTCAGGTAGGCCAAGGCAAGAGTTTGAGGGCTGCTGATGTCACCAGTACAAGTAACAGAAAAAGCTAAAACCTGGCATATTGATGGTCACAGGAAGCACAGGAAAGTGATGGGTGATGGTGAGGGAGGCAATTTGTTTTATCACATTTTCCCACAAATCAAGATCTCTTTCTGTTATGGGATTGTATTCAGTTGTGTGACAGGGACAATCAGCTTCACCCTTAACACTGGAGCTCAGAGGTGGTCAAAGAGGTTCTGTTGAAAAATTTGTGTCTGTAGAATCAGGCTTATTTCCCTGAAGGCCCACCTCCTTTCCTAGGTCTCAAATATAGTGGCCCTTTCTTGGGTTCCCTGGTACTAGCTGTCATGACCTTGGGACCTGGAGCACATCAATAGCTTCCCAAGGCAGAGTTAGACATGTACAGGTTGGGGAGTTCCTGCTCCCTGATGTCCCACACCACCCCCACATCCTGGACTGTTAGTTCATGGGACTCAGGAAAACCCACTTGTGGGGGTCCTCATGGTCCTGAGGGGATGAGCTACAGCAATGGGGGAAGGATGTCCTAAACATCCTTCCCCCATCTTCCCTGGTGTAGGCTCAGTGTTTTATGGCAAAGGTGTAGTTCTCTCTTCACCCTCTTGCATCCAACATAAAGGTCTGCTGGTCCCAGGCAGTCAATTTTCCCCATACCTCACCCACCACTCTCCTGACATTACAACTGAAGATGCACTCACGACTGAGTCAGGCCAGCTCTTTGTCTGGAATTCCTTTTAGGCTTGTGTCCTCTTGCAGCATTTCACATCTTTGTACCTCACCTCTGGAACACAGGGAGTGTTGTGCTACGCTGAGCAAAAACCACTGAAGAGAGAAGGGGGAGTCTCTCTTCTGGCACCTGGAAGAGCAGATTCCATGCTGAGATTCCTGCTCAGATGATCTCTGGGTTCTCACCAAAATGTGATCTAGAAGAGGCTCATTTTCCTTCTTTTGAGAGAAAAAGCCCAGTTCCACAGGCTTTGGATTTAACACAAATGGAAAACAAGGTAACATTTCAGTGTCATCAGGTTTTTTTTTAATCAGGGCCTTATTCTATTATCCATGCTGGAGTGCAGTGGCACAATCATAGATCACCGCAGCCTCCAATTCCTGGGCTCAAGTGATCCTCCCTCCTCAGTCTCTTGAGTAGCTGGGACTACAGGCACATGCCACCATGACTGCTAATTTTTTAAAAAATTGGTTTTTGTAAAGATAATGTCTCACTATGTTGTCCAAACTGGTCTATAACTCCTGGGCTCAAGCAATCCTCCTGGCTCTGGTTACAAAATTGTTGGGTTTAAAGGCATGAGCCACCATGCCTGGCCATCAACAAGTTTTGTATTTTGTTTTCAACATTCCTTAGACTTCAGAAACTTTGAATGGAAAACTGGGAGTAGAGCATTTTTGAATCAGAAGGTGTTTCCAAGTAGAGATGGCGTACATGCAAAGTTATTTTAAAATTTGAACATTGTCATAGGGCAAGACCTAGAGCAGACTGAGGTTTTGACCCATTTTCCTGTCTGTGTGTGTCATTGTGAAATGTACCTCTGTGCCTTATCATACAGTAATAGTCAGTCTCATCCTCAGGCTGCAGCCCAGAAATGTGCAGAATTCCTGCATTGGCTAATGCATCTTTGGATTCAGAGAAGTGACTGAGTACCCCAAATCCCAAATGCATACTTGAAGAGTAGTAGAGGAGCAATAGAGGAGTAAGCTCTGCTTTCTGCTGATACCAGTATATCCATAGCCACGAACACTGAAGCCACTTCTCAGGGTGCAGGTGAGTCAGGAAGCAATTGCTCAGTGTGTAGTGACTCTGACTGATTCTCCAGGAGAAGCAGAGAGACAGGACAACTGAGTCAGCACAGACTGGGAGAGGGAACCTGAAAACACAGACACTCATGGGTGAGGAAAAAGGAGCAAATGTTGATGAAATATCTGAGACGGAGGGGATTGACTTAGGTGGGGGACATGCCCTAGACATGCAAGTCCTGCCCGTACCTGAAAAGTGAGAGAAGAACAGGAGGAGGAAAAGGACCCAGGATGTGGTGGACACAGCCCTCCTGAGGTTCAGAGCAAGAGAGGGCTGCCTCAGGCCTCTCTTATTCCCCCCACTGGCCTCACAGAAGAAGAGTTATGGATGAAAATGTTCTCCTCACTCCCTGCCCCCACCCCAACTTATGCATTCATTCAGGTCCCGGGGCCTGGTGGAGGGGGGAGTCTGACAGGTAGGACCTTGGAGGAGGCAGGCATGTGACCACACCCAGAGAGGAAACAGCTGCATAATTTTCCCCGTGTGTGCAAACTCCACTGCTCATCCCCAGGGAGTTGAGGGGTGCTACAGCTGTGGGCCTTACTGTGCAGACCCTGAGACAGACCCACAGTGCCCTCTGCTGCTCGCTGAACAGACTTCAATCCCTTAGTGGGAATCATGTGAGAGGAGTCACCTGAGAGTCTGACCACTGTCAGTCTACAGCAACCACAGGCCACAACCCAGCTCTGACCCAAGGTAACTGATATTTATAAACTGCCTTTTCAAATAAGGGACTCCCAAATTATTAGTATAAAGATACATAGGAAACAATGTCCACTGTGAGGAGGCTGCAGTGAAGACAGAATGCAGAGGTCTCTGGGAGCAAAGGCCTGAACAGCTCCTTCCACAGGAGCTAGGGAAGGAGGTTACTGTGACCTGGCTATGAGTGGGGAGTGGTGTCCTGCAGCAGATTAAACAAAACAAACAATGTGTGTAGAAGTGGTGAAGGTTTCCCAGAATATGTATTAGAGCGTCCAAATATTCAGGGACATCAAATAGTATGGGCTGTTGGGAAATGTTTAAAAGCTCTTCTTTCTGGTGCTGTCAGACCACACCATATGCCCATGCTTCTTGCCTCTCCTGAAACTGAATATGCTGCCTCTGAGTCACTAATACCATAGATAGCTGAGCAGCACTACCAGAGTACAGAACCCTGAGAGATGATCATCATGTCTGCTTTCTATGGCACTCAGAAAAATGCTTCCACCCATTCCAGAAATGGTTGAAAAGACTAGAATAAGGCAGCAGTGTGTTAGGTATGAAAGATGTGAAGATAAAACTGTGGAGGACTACCAAGGTGAAGCAGGGGTCACAGAACAGGAGGGGTAGAAATGTTCCTAGGGTGATGCTAGGTCAAATGAGATAAAGACTTGCTTCTTCAGGTCATCTTATTTTCTTGGACATCCATGAAGTTAAAAATCACCAATGTCTTTGTGGTAGGATGTCTGACATCTCAGAATCTCTCTTCCTTCATATCCTTTGCTGTCCTAGCTTGAAGTCAGTCTTCAATACCAAATTCACTGAAGAACTCTAAAGTGTTACATTCTCTTATTATTAACATTTTTCACCAAAGCCCAAAACTTGTTTTTCTCTTTATGGGATACCTCTAAAGATGACATTTTCTGACTGGGCATAGTGGCTTAGCCTGTAATTCCATCATTTTGGGTTGCTGAGGCGAAAGGATTGCCTCATCCCGGGGTCTCAAGACTAGTCTGGGCAATGTGGTGAAACCTCATTTCTACAATAAATCACAAAAAGTAGCCAAGTGTGGTGGCGTGTATCTCTAGTCACAGCTACTGGGAAGGCTGAGGTGGAAAGATCACCTGAGCCCAGCAGGTCGAGGAATTTAGTTTGAAACATTGAATCATGGAAGATGCCCATGTCCGCTACTTAACTTGTAGTGGCCGGTTTATCCATGGACGCTTGACAAAGCATAGCAGATTGTGGAATTCCTGTGGGGCATTTATAACAAAGATTTTTTTGTTTTGTTTTGTTTTGTGTTTTGAGTTAGAGTGCAGTGGCATGCTCACGGCCACCACAGCTTTGACCTGCTGGGCTCAGGTAAGCCTTCCAAGTAGCTGGAACTACAGACATGCACTACCACACCCAGCTAATTTTTTGATTTATTGTAGAGATGAGGTCTCCCCAAGTTGCCCAGGCTGGTGTCTAACCCCTGGGCTTGGGAAATCCTCTTGCCTCAGTCTCCCAAAATGCTAGGATTACAGGTTGAGTCACCACACCCAGCAAGGCATTCTGTAATAAGGAAAAGTCAGATCCAGTAGGCAATTCACTGGAATCATGCCCTTCACATGTCACTAATAGCAGACATCAAAGCCTAACTCACCAATGCCTGCTTCTCCCAATTGACACTTCCCTTTCTTGAAATATCCTCTATTCATACCAAATTACTCCAAAACTTAGTAGTGTAACACAACCATGTAATATGAAATAATTTCTGAGAGTCAGGAAATAGGAATCAGCTTTGCAGGTGATTCTGGCTCAGGTTCGCTCATGACATTGCAGTTAAGATTTTGATCAAGGTTTTTGTCACATGAAGGCTTTACTGGGGCTGGAGGATCAACTTCCAAGCTGGCCGAGTCACAAGGCTGGTGACTGGAGGCCTCAGTTTCTTGACACATAGGCCTTTCTGTGAGGGTTCTTGAATGTTATAATGACAAAGCAACTGGATTTCCCCAGAAGAAGTGGTCCAAGTTAGAAAGAGAGAGAGTACAATGAAAAACTCCATTTTAAATAATCTAGCATAAGTCACACTCAAGTCTTTCTTCCACATCCTATTAGATACACAATATTCCTATTCAATATGAATAACAGGAGATGGTTATCATTAAGAGCATTTGGAGACCAGGTACTATATTCGGTGACCACCGTATCGCACTTTCCTGATGGGCAGAATCTTTGGGGTCCTTTTTAGTTTGCATGACCAGATCTTCCTTTTATTATCATCATTCCTTAGTTTTCAAAATTCATTAAATTAGACATTAAAATTACTAGAATTTTTTACCCCAAATGCACCATGGCTCACCAAACAGAGAAGGAATATCAGAGAAGAATTTTTTTTAACACGTGGGCTTCATTTGTCCTTGAGTCCCCTTGCAAAATGTGATGGGCCAATAGTTGTCTCCTCTGACTGATGGGGTGGGATGGATATGCAATGAGGGGTGTCATCCCTGTCTTGGGAAGGACAGCCAGGCAGCAGCCTGCACAGACAGTCGCCTGCATGCATGACCCTCAGGATACAACATGAGAGGAGTCAGCTGGTGGGGGGTCATTCTCTTTCTGCCTGGGCTGTGAAGTATGTGGCGGAAGGAGGTAAGTGGTGATGATCTGTGGAAAAACACCTGGAGTGGCAGTCACAGTAGTGCAGTGATTTAACTATGAACCTTGTCAGCTAGAAGATGCTGCCCTGGGTGAGCATTGCAAGATGTCCCATTTGATGCATCACTATACCTTCATCACAAGTGAAATGTGGAAGGCACCACCAATCTTTGTAGAAATGGGAGTGAGGTGAGGCTTCTGGAGGTTAGGGAACTGCCCTGCAGATAGCAGAGCTAAGGAGTATTAGTTTTGACTTTTTCTACCATGTATGCGGCAGGTGAGTGGGGGTCACCTGTTTACTCTCTGGGGACACCCATGTGAGAAGTGGACACCTGGCTCCTACAGTGTGTAGGACCTGCCAACTGATCCAACTCTCATGAGGGAAGACTGCACCCCATTCCAGCCCAGGAGGGAGGTGAGCAAAGGGTAGAGGAGTGTGAGTTAGCTCTGAGGTCTCTCAGGGAAAGAGGGAACACTCAAGTAATTGTCAGCATGGTCACAGAATATTCTGATAACTTCCTATATATCAAGGCCTTATTCCTTTTTACTAAAGCATTCTCCCCTCAATTTATCTAATTCCTCGCACATTTTGCTATGAACAATGAGAAGAAGCTGGGTCATGCCTTCAGCACTTTGCTTGGGAACCTCCTCAGCTAAATATTTAAGTTCCTCATTTCTAAGCTCTGTTTTAAACAATGGAGGACACAATCAGCCAAACATTTTTTCCCAATTTATTTTAGAGTTGTGGGTCACATGTGAAGATTTGCTACATAAGGAAATTGTGTGCAGGTGAATGAGGGCTTCTAGTGAGCCCTCTCATTCCTGGTAGTGGACATGGTACCCAGTGGGTGGTTGTGTGCCTCCTTCCCTTATCAGTGCCCATCATTTTTTAGTTCTGCATTTGTGCTTGCGTGCCCATTGTTAGGGTTCACTTATGAGTTTTTGATGTGTCCTTTGTACAGGTAAGAAAACAAAGTTAAGGAATACTAAGTAAAATGCTAAATCAGAGCTATACAATAGAATTTTTTGTTGTGATGGAAATATTCTATATTCACCCTGTCAGATATGATAGTCACTAAGCAGAAGTGGCCACTGAGCAGTTGAAATTCAGCTAGGGTGACTGATAAACTTTTATATTTTAGTTAATTTTAATTAACTGAAATTTAAATTTAAATATCTCCATATTGTTAGTGGACAATAAATAGTGGAGGTCAAAGAAATGGAAATAGAAACAGTGAAAATCTATAGCCACTTTGGAAAACAGCATGAAGATTTCTCAAAAAACTTAAAAAATAACTACCAAGTGATCTAGCATTTCCACCTGTGGTAAAAACAAAAGATAAAATTCACTATTTTAAAAAGGTATCTGCACCCTCATGTTTATTACAACATTATTCACAATAGTCAACACGTGGAATCAACCTAAGTGTTCACCAATGGATGAATGGATAAAGTGTGGTACATACACAATGAATACTATTCAGGCATAAACAGGAATAAAATCCTATTATTTAAAGCAATATGGATGTGCTTGAAGGATATCATGTTAAGTAAGATGCCAGGCACAGAAAGATAAATGTCAAATATTCTCACTCATACGTGGAAACTAAAAAAAAAAAGTTGACCTTGTAAAAGTAGAGAGTAGATTTGTGGTTATTCAAATGACAAAGATGTGGAGGAGTGAAGGAGGAGAAAAGATTGGTCAATGGGTACAAAATTACAGCCAGATAAGAAAAATAATTTCTAGTGTTTTTTAGCATTAAAAGGTAAGTATAAAATTATTTTGTTGAATATTTCCGAGAAACTGTAAGAGAGGATTTTAAATGTTCTCAACACAAATAATTGATAAATATTTGAGGTGATGGATATGCTAGCACCCTGATTTGATCTTTACACAGTATCAAATATATAAATGTATCAAAATATCACTGTATTTCATAGCTGTGTACATATATTACATACTAACTAAAAATAAAGAAAAAAAATACAACAAATGGTAACACTATGCCATATGGCTCCACTGGTGAATTGCACCAAATATATAAAAAATAATGACAACCAATCTTTTTCAAATTCTTCAGAATAAATTGAAGAGAAGAGAAAATGTCTGAATTTATTTTATGAGACTATCATTACCTTGATACTAAAGACTATCTTAGAAACAAAAAAAAATCTACAGACTGGTATCCCTTTTGAATATTCATGCAAAACACTTCACAAAATACTAGCAAATAGAATTCAGCAGCATATTAAAAGGACTATACATTATGAATAAATGAGATTTGTTCTCAGAATGCAAAAATGGTTAACCATACCAAAATAAATCAATATAATATGTTAAATCATGCTCATGGATTGGAGGAATCAACATTGTGAAGATGTCCATCCTACATAAGGCAATCTACAGATTTAATGCAATACTCATCAAATTACCAGCAACATTCTTCTCAG
>CAUYQG010256755.1:0-14706 GCA_963574415.1 Tarsius wallacei
TGGGCCTCAGTTTCCTCACTCACATCACAGTTCCAACCTCACAGGGCTGTCACAAAGACTCCGGGGCCCCTGGCCCCGCACTGGGTTCAGCATTTGCTCGTCATTGCCAAGGGCTGGTACATACCAGGCACTGACGACTGTGTCCGGGTGAGTGAGAAGGTGGGTCACAGATGAAGAGCAGCTGCCAGCTGCAGGTGGCCTGCGGGTGGCGGTCCTGCTGTGAGTCTAGCTGAAATACAGCAGGAGGAGCACTGCGGCTTCACAGCCGACACTCACTGGCCGCTCAGAAGCTGTGCTGTTTGGGGCGATGACCCCTCCCCCTGAGCTCCAGGATTTTGTGAGATGTGGGGGTTGTGTGGGTACTGAAGGCTAATCATGATCTGCAAGGGCTTGTCCCCAATAAGAGGTGACTGGCGTCTCGTTAGGACCTCGTACCCACCAGTGTCCTACCAGCCGGGTAGGTCCGGATCTTCACAACCATGGGCGGCCTCTGCTCGGCAGGGGAGGAGGCCGAGGCTCGCAGAAGTGGGTGCTGTGCCCCAGGTCACACAGTGGCAGGGACGACGTGGGAGCGTGTGGGGCAGAGAGCCCCAAGGATGCTTCACTGACCACTCCTGCCCGTCCCCTGGCTCAGGCTCGAGTTTCAAGTCCCCCCTCCACTCCCAGGGACCTCTCGGTCCATTCCCACGCCCTCTGGCCTGCCCTCCTGCCCCACTGGGCTCCTGGTTGCCCTGAGTCTGGAAAGTTCCCCCGGCCTGGGATAGATAAGGGATGTGTTGCCCAGGTCCCTGGGCAGCGCCTGCCTGCGGCCCCTTTGATCCAAGACCAGATGGCCCTGCCAGTCCAGCTGCTGGAGAAGCAGGCAGCTGTGATAGGGGCGAGCCCAGGGCGGGCCGGGCCTGGTATCAGCCACCTGGAGGGGTACCTCCTCTGTCGCCATGGCAGCAGGCGCCCATCCCTGCAAACAGGAAGTTGCTCCCACGCTGGCGGTGGGACAGGCAGGCGTGGCGGAGACCCAGGCCCTCTAATCTTCCCAAGGAGGTGGTCCGGGAGTGGGGCCTGGCGTGGGCCACCAATCTTCTGTGTCCCTGGTGAGTGTGGGGGTGGGGCACAGCAGGGATGACCCCCCCAGCTGCACAGTTGCCCAAATCCTTGTGGCCACAGAGGGTGGGCGACTTGCTCAGGGTCACATGCAAGCGAGTGATGGATGCAAGACTGGCACCTGGCCAGTCCCTGCCCCCCCTTCCTTGTCCCTGTCTCGGTTCCACACCCGCTTCCTGGGCCTGTGCTCCAGGCCAGGCCCTGCGCTGGGATAGACCCCGGTACCGAGGTGTCACCGTGCTTCCTGTCCCCAAGACCTTTGTCCAGTCGGGGATGCAGACACCCAACCAGACAAGGCTAACCCGGAGAGATGAGGACAGGCAGAGGGCAATGGCTGTGAGCCAGGAGGTGTCAGGGACGTGGGGCTGAGGCCTTGAAGGATGCGGAGGAGTTTGTGGCTGGGGATGTGAGGGCAGAAGGCACTGCCGATTGCAGGTGCAGGGGCCTGGAGGTGTGAGAGAGTGGGGTGTCTCCAGGGAACTGCGGCTGGTGTCAGGGTGAAGGGGCTGGGAAGGAGGGCAAGGTGGGCCAGGTCTCTAGTTAGAGGCTGCCCCACCCTCCAGGGCGGCCCCTCTGCCTCTGGTCCCCCCCCCAAGCCGAGCCCCTCCTGGGAGGCTCAGTGCCTCCCCTCCCCCTAAATAACTGGAATTGTTTGAAACTACCCAGCAAGAATTCAGCTCGGCAGGTTACACTGGTCAGAGAAGCAGCTGAGTGGGGGACGCAGGGGGTGGGGAGGACTTCGTGGGACTTCCTGGGAGAAGGTGAGGGGGCCTGACCTCAGGCTGGGGCCAGCACCCTGCGAGCACTGATCCAGGAGCAGATTACAAGGGAGACTGGAGCCAAGTCAGCTTTGAAAAGGAGCTGGTGGAGGTGAACTCAGCGAGGTCACCCGGAAAAGCTCCTCCCCTGGACTGAGAGGGGGCGTGACTTGGGAGGGGCAACTGCTCTGGGTGGGTGTACTTGGGGATGCCTGTGTGTGTGTGTGTGTGTGTGTGTGTGTGTACGCGTGTGTGTGCGCGCGCGTGCACCCTTCTGGGGGGGTTGTGTGGACTGGACCAGAGTTGACTGTCTTTGCCTGTTGGCCTCTCTGCTCATCCATGGCTATGTGGATCCTTCAGCACGTGTGTGCATGTGTGTGTGTCTATCTATTTTTATTTATTTCTATTTCTCCTCCCTCCCTTTCCCACACTTCCTTCCTAATCCTGATCACCATGTTAGCATTCCTTCATTCCTTCAAAACATATTCCTCCAGGGTCTGCCCTGTGCCAGGCACTGTTCCAGGGTCCAAACACCAAGGGGAGATGGAAGACAGGAGAGGTTCCTCCTATGGCAGGAGCTCATATCCTCCTGGGATCAGATAGACATTGAGCAGATGAATCAGTTAGTCACATGTCACATGGTGCAGGTGCAGGGGGACAGAATTAAGCAGGGTGAGGGGAAGGGACTGCATCAGGGAGGGCTCCTGAGAAGATACCTGAGCAGAGACCTGAAAGACGAGAGGCAGGGGAATGTGAATCACAGGAGAAAGGATGCCCAGGTGAGGGCACAGCACATGCAAAGGCCCTGGGATGGGAGTGTGCCTGGGGTGTTCTGGGACCAGTGCAGAGGCCCCTGTGGCTGGAGTGGAGTAGGTGGGGGCAGAGCGGGAGCAGAGGGGTTGGCAAAGCTTTTGGATCACATAGGGCCCTGGGGGGCATGGTGGGAGCTTTGGATTTTGCTCCGAGGGACAGTAGAGGTGGGTGGGAAGACCATGCAGGACTTTCAGCTGCATCTTTGGGAGTCAATGGGAGGCCGGGGACCAGCAAAGAGCCTGTCGCAAGAATCCTTAAAGAGGGACTGATAGCTTGGTGCAAGGAGGGAGGGCAGGGCAGGGGGGCAGGAGAGGCCCCATCTCAGCTATGTTGAGTTTGATGTCACTGCTGGACACCAGGTGATTTGGTGGCCCAAGCCTGGAGCTAGACACACACTTAGAGCCATCAGCATTCGGGGAGCATTTGAAGCCCAGCTCCCCTGGGTCCGCCTTATGTACCTGCTTGGCGCGCTGCTTCCTGTGCCCCCCTACCCATGTGGATGAAGGGCTGAGCATAGGGCCCACCCACCCTGCTATAACCCCAGGAGAGATGCACTAAGGGGACAGTGCCAGGGCCAATTAAGAAGGAAGCTTCCTGTATCCCAGGGATACCAAAGCCCGCTGCCCCAGGTCCCCCTGCAGCCCCCAGAGGCGTCTGCTTCTTGGGGTGACCTTGGACGAGCCCTGACCACCCTGAGCCCCGTTGTACCATCTGTAATGTGTCCCCCGCCGGGTCGTCGTGAGGACTGGATGAAATGGGCATGTTCAGAACACAGACCTACACGTGGTCCTGTGGTTACTGTTCTCATGAGCCCTGGGAGGGGGCGGGGCCCTTCTGGGCAATTCTTCCTCTGGGTGGGTTTAGGAGAGTGGTCTCTGCTATGTGCCTGGCCCCTCTGCAGTTGATAGAAGAGGACTCTGAGGCTCAGTGACTTGCCAGGGCCACAAGCTGACCTTGGACTGGATGCCGAGCTCCAGGCAGTGGCTCCACGGGAAACTTCATGCGAGTGGAAGGAGTGAGGACTGAAGATGGACCCAGGTGTGGGGAACTCCTGCCCAGAGCATGGGGATTGGGCAGTGTCATCCCGTGGCATCCCCTTGCTCCCTTCAACAGGGCTCTGGGTGTTTATTTCGACCTGATTCCTCTAGACGCATGTTGGCTTACTGGAGAAGATGTGGCAGGACAGGCCCAGTAACACAGGCCTTGGGCATGCCGCCCTCTGGGATGGCCGGAGTGGGGACAGGGGCGCTGGAGGGTCAGAGCTGGAACTCCCACCGCACAGGAGTGAGTGGGGTGCTGGCCCTTGTGGTGTGCATCCCTGGACTTGTCTGTGTGTGTGCATGCATGTGTGTGTTGTCAGGTCAGAGGGGAGTGGCAGAGGGGGCTGGGCCATGGCTGGAGGGGGCCACGCTGGGTGGGATCTCCTAGGGGTCCTTGAACCACATCCGAGCTGCTCTGGGAAGGCTTCCTGGAGCGTGGAGGGCAGAGTGGGAGGCACCTTCTCCTTTTGATCTCTGCCTCCCCTGGAGAGATCCCTCCTCTGCCCCTGGGGGCTGCAGGGGGGCCTGGGGCAGCCGGCTTTGGTATCCCTGAGATGCAGGAATCTTCCTTCTCTCACACGCACATGGCCCCCACTGGCCCCTGTTTCCCTGACACCATTGTGAGTGACCAGTTCCTGTGCCCTGGGTCTGCAGCCTCCCTTGCCTCTGGCTCTGCTCGCACTGGCTCCCTGTGTCTGGCTCTGCCTCCACTCTTCCAGGGCCAAGGAGAGTCTCTGTCCTAGTCTGCCTAGACCCACAGGGCTGCTTCCTCCTGCCTCCCTGCCTGACATCCTGGACTCCACTGCAGGCGTTTGAAGGCCTGGGTGCCCCAGCTATGTCAATTCATCCTCTGGTTCCAAGGGCAAAGAAGCCCTTGGGTGGGGTCTGGGCATGGCCTGCCGGGTGGTTACCGGTGGGCAGATGGGGAGGCAAGAGGGGCCAGGGCCGGCCAGAGCTGATCTGCCTCTTGGCTCGGCCCCTTCCTGGCTTCACGGCCTCTTTGAGAGGCTACTGAGCTGTGGAAGGCCCCAGAGAATGTCCCGGAAGAACACCCACACTAGGAGGTCCAGGACACCCAGGCCTGTCTTTGAGGGGACAGGGCTCTGGGAGGGGCAGCCCCGGGGACTCCCTGGGCCTGACCATCTTCAGGAGGACTCCAGCATGCCCAGGGAAGGGCAGGGGCCTGGGAACGTGGCTGGGGAGAGGAAAGGGAGGTATTCTCAGTACAGCCCAGTGGACTCCATCAGGGCGGGGACAGGTGCCTCTCTCAGGGCCCCAGAGACCAGTTCCACTGCCTCTCTCAAGGTCAAGTCCATGGGCAGGAGAGGAAGTGGGGGCTGAGCAGGAAGCTGCCAGGCCAGGGGCTGCTAGAACCCAGAGTCCCCTGGCGGGGGCTGTAGGGCTGAAAAAGGGCTCCCCGACCATCTACCTCCAGCCAGCCCACCCTCTGACTGCGGCCCTGGTTCTTTCTCTCACCTTCCTTGTCTTCTGGTCTCCTGTCTACATATTTAAATTAACCTGTCTTTTCCTCCATGGCGTCTGGGTTTTGGAACTTGCTGAGGAAAGGCGTCGCTACCCAAGACTGTGGCAATGTTTCTTTCAGTACCCACAGGTCCTTTTTGTCCGTTCCTGTCCCCCTCCCCCATTGTTATGCTATATTTCCTTGTTTGTCGTTCATGGCCACCCACTGAAACTGGGTTCTGTGGGGACAGGGGTCCTGTCTGTCTTTCTCCTCTGTGTTAGAAGTCGCCTGGTGTGTGGAAGGCATGCCATACATGTGTGCTGTGTGAGAGACCAGGACCAGTGCCCTGGGCCCCCAGACCCAAGACTGAGAGGGTGCTTATCAGAGGGGCTGTGCTGTGACTGGGCAATTGAGGCTGGAGGCAGCAATCCCGGACTCCCATTCTGGGAGAACACCTGCCGAGCATTTACCTGTGTGGTCAGGTAAATCACCTGTCCCCAGCCCCCTCCCCTGCTCCCTCCCTGAACGCCCATCCCACCCCTTCCCAAGGGGACAGCCCCCACCCCTCCTCCTGGCCCCCACACTCCCCCAGCCCCACTCATCTCCCTCTCTCCTAACTAGGGGAATGAGAGAACACTGGAGGAGTCCTTCCACCATGGCTGCCGGCACCTTGGTGCTCAGAGCCGGCTGCAGATGGGGGCGCCGGGTCCCCCCTAGAGCTTCACAGTGGGCAGGTGACACACTTCCTACCCCCGCCACCGCCGTTCAGCCTGCTGGAGACTATGGCGAGGGTGAGGGCCTGCTGTGAGGACACTGAACAGACGCAGTCTCTTTTCTCACAACATGCAGGAAACCGGCCCTGGCATCACTGATTGTGAGACCGTGTGCACAGAAGTGGCCGCTGATTTCCATGCTGACCACTGGGGAGGCGCAGCCGGGCTTCTATGAGGGAGTAAGAAGGCTGTAGCCTCCAGCCACTGACCAATAAAGTGAGCGTGTAAGCATCCATCACAGAGCTCTAAGCCTTCAGCACACGGACACAGTGGAAGGCTCTGGAAGCAGCATCAGGGTGAGTGGTTGTGACCGTTGTTCTGTGGCCACGCAAACCGAGGCAGGTGGCTGTGATCCCAGAGCGTATGTGGAACTCACACCTGTGTGCGTGGGCGCAGAGCCCACAGCCTGCAGGACTGTTTGGATGTGGGCGGGGCAGGGAGGCGTCAGGATGCCCCAGACATCTGGCCTGCACTCATTCATCTGTTCACAGGTAGGCCACGGTTGTGACATATGCCAAGGCAGTGACAGTGCAGAGAGGCCAAGATGAGAACTACCGGGTGGGCGGCCGCGTGCAAATCATGTCTCCTCTCTGAGCCTCGGTTTCCTCATCTGTCAAGCAGGGCTCAGAATCTCTGCCTCACAGCACCTGAGAGTGTGAGTATGCATTGAAAAGTTCACAACACTATCACCTTAACACCCATGGTTTTATTTTAGCATTACTATTATTTTTGAGTCTGGGTCTCACTCTGTTTCCCAGGCTGGAGTGCAGTGGCATGATCACGGCTCACCGCAGCCTCAACCTCCTGGGCTCAGGTGATCCTTCCGCCTCAGCCTCCTGAGTTGCTGGGACAACAGGTGCATACAACCATGATCGGCTGATTTATTTTTATTTTTTGTAGATACGAGGTCTCAAACTCCTGGGCTCGAGCAATCCTCTCACCTTAGCCTCCCAAAGTGTTGTGATTAAAGGCGTGAGCCACCACGCCCAGCCAAAACACATAAGTTTAATACATTCTGCCTGACTTAAACTGAATGAGTGTGGCCCTACACGCAGCACCGAGCACATAAGTGGGCGCTAATTCACATGGCTGGGTGATTTCGCTCTTATAAGAAGTGGCATTGAAATGTTCTTAGGGATGCAGTCAGGTCTCAAGCGGGCCTAGACCCTCCCTGCTGGGGACAGAGACTCCCAGTGGACTGATGGTCACCAAAAGCCTTTAGACCAGCACTGCCACATGCCCTTCTAAGCCAACCCAGGGGCAGCCATGGACAGTGAGGGTTGACATCAGTGTCAGGAATGGAAAACTGGTCCGGGCTTTGGGGCAGTGGCAGGCTCGGCCATGTGGGGTCTTCACTCACATGGTAGTCTGTCTCAGCGTTGTCAGTGGGAGCTGGAGTGGACACAAAGCTGCTGGTGGCCTTGGCTTGGCCAGGAGCGCAAATGGGTCCAGGCATCCCACCCTCGGGTGGGAACAAGAGGATCTGTCATTTAATAGACTCCCAGTGGCGCAGGGGAGCATTGGAAGGTGTCACCTGTCTCCAGCCAAGCTGTCGCATCCTTTCAGGCGGGTTCTGCACTGATCCATTTGTTCACTGATTCACTTCTTCACTCATTCATTCATTCATGTCTGCTCATTAACTCATTCACTAATTTATTCACTCATCCGTCACTAATTTATTTATCTCTATCATCTATTCACTTATGCATTTTCTAACTTATTTATTCACTCACTCATTCACTAACTTACTTATCCTTTATTGTTCATTCACTTATTCTCTATCATTTATTCACTCACTCATTCACTCAGTGATTCAGTCATTCACTCATTCACTGAGTTATTCAGTCACTTGTTTAGTTATTCACTTGTTCATTCACCCGTTTCGTTCTTTACTGATTTAGTCACTTGCGTTCACACACTCACTCATTCACTAACTTATTCACTATCATTTATTCACTTGCTCATTCACTCAGTTGTTCACTCACTCCTTCATTCACTCATTCACTTGTTCATTTATTCATGCATTCACTTATTCATTCACTCATTCATTTGTTCATTCATTCACTTGTTCATTCAGCCACTCATTTGTTTACTCACACATTCACTCACACATTTACTTACTCATTCATTTATTCACTTTAGTTAAGTAGATCCAACAAAAAGCAAGAACATAGACAAATAAAGCTAGAGTAAATCGCCCAAGTGTTATGAAGAAAACCGGCACATAGCAGGCTCTCTGCTCTAGATGAGGCCGTCAGGAAAGCCCTTCTGTGGAGGTGATAGGCAAGCTGAGAGCCCCCTAGAAGAGTGGAGGGTGGGGTTCCAGGCAGAGTGAAGGGAAGGGCTCCCAGGTAGAAGATTTGGCATGTCTGAGAAGTGGCATGGCAGGAGTGAAGCCCTGGGGGATGGGGAGTGAGGGGAGAGCCAAGGCCATATCTGCAGGAGGCGGCAGGCTGGAGGGCGGGCAGGGTCCGGGGAACCTGGACAGCTCACCCCCCTCCTCATACCTGAGGGTCCCAGAGCCAGCCCTTTCCTTGGGTCCTGGGCAGGGTGGGGCAGGTCCACTTGGAACCTCTGCCTTGACCCCCAGACACACCAGACGGGATCCTCCAGCCCACTCGGGTGCAGGACTCTGCTGGGCCTGAGTGAGGTCAGAGGCACGATGGTGGTTCCAGCCTGCCTTTCCCAAATGCCATTCCAGATTGGCTCAGAGAAAGCAGAACAGTGGAATCCGGCAGGGTCTCTGGAGGCAAGCCCGTGGTGGAAGGATTTGGACCACGCTGCAATGGCTCGTGTGTGAGAGGGTGAGAACGCACGGGCTCCCAGGCGAAGGCACCGTCGGGAAAATTAAGAAAGAAATCCCGCCTCAAACCCACAACCCAAATATTTCATAAGCACCCTCCCCTCTCCCCCTCTTTTTGTCAAGTGAAGGATACGCATGGCCTTTCTACTTGTAACCTGGCCAAAAATAATTTGTGGCAGGAAAGTTTGAGCATTTGTCAAAATAAAATAAAAACGTAAAAAAAAAAATCGTGAGCACTTGAGTGTACATTTGTGTGAAACTAAACAGAGGGAAAGTCATTTAGGTGGTGAGACGTCTCCATGTTGCCCCCTGCCCTGACGCACGGCCCCCTCCCCAAGTGCTGAAATTGAGATTGTTCGGTATTTGTTTTGTTAATCTCCCGCCAGGGCCAGGGGCTGCGGGCTGGGTTTCTTCTTGTTCACACGGGCCCGGCTGCCAAACAAGCTTCCCCCTCACCTCGCCCAGGGCCAGGGACCTATACACCTGTTCCCTGCCCGTCTGGGGAGCAGGCAGGCTTGGGGGAGCACGTTTGTCTGCCCAGAGGACACAGCTTTGCCCTACCTGAGACCCCCAGCTCCTTGAGGTCACCCTGTGTGAGAACTCTCCTTCCCGTCCCCCCTTGGAGCCATGGCAGTCTGACCCAGACCCCTGGGTGGTGCTGGAGCCTCGAGGGGGTGGTTAAGAGAACCAGGCAGAGGAGTCCCCCAGACCTGGGTTGGAATCTGTCCCAGCCAATTGCTGATTGGATGAGTGACGTCACCTCTCTGGGACTCAGTTTCTTGTCTGTAAAATGGGGCCGGTGATAGTAGCTACCTCGTAGCATTGTTGGGAGGATTGATGGGCAAGGAAGGGATTAAAACACTGCCTGGCATACAGTAGCTACTCAATAAACATGTGTGCTTACAATGGGTGGGCTTTAAGCAACATTGGAGACTTAGAGAGGCTGGCATTTTGCTTTTCTGTGGCTCAGTTTTCCTTTCTGTAAAATGAGAATAGTGGCCCTGCCCATCTCATCGTATTGCTTGTGAAGGTTGAGTTAAATTGGCAAAATCCTTAGGCCAGTGTCGGGCACGTGGCAAGTGCTCATCGAGCATGAGCTGCCGTATTCACGCGTCTGCTCTATTTGGCCATAAGACTTCATTTTGATTCAACAAGGAGGTAAGGAGACAAGTGCTCAGTGGCACCTTTGTGGGCCAGGCCTGGCACTGGGTTCTTGTCTGTGTGTGATCCCACGCGTGTCCAAAAGACTTTCCCGTGCAGATCTTGTCTCCTTGCTTTGCACGCCCCGGCCTGAGTGACTCAGCAGGGTCATGGTCATGGCCGAGCTGGGAGGAGAGCCCAGGTTTTTCAGAGGCCATCAGGAGCTTCCTTTGAAGGTGGGCCCTGTGTGGGCCGAGCCACACCAGAAGGAGGGGGTAGGTGATGATGATGATGGTGACGACAATGACGGCGACGATGACACTTTTGAGTGCTGGGTGGTGGCTGCCAAAGGAGGTTCCATTATAGACATGATGACGCTGGGCTCTCCCTGCAGCCCATGCAGGGGCTTACCAGTCCACTAGACGGATGAGGAAACTGAGGCTCTGAAGGTAGAGAAGAGTGCGTCCACTGATCCTGAGCCGCCCGGGCAGCTTCTGCTGGGACTGCTCTGTGCCACCAGCAAAGAGTCCAGCAGGGGGACCCGACTCATGTGGCCACCCCACACACGCCTTCCCTGTTCCTTCACCCCCTTCCTCAGAGAGGCCGGCCCATGAGGGCTCAAAGGCCAAACTCAAAACCTCACTCACCGTGTTCACAGATGGGGAAACGGAGTCCAAGATGGGGCGAGGAACTTGCCTCTGTCAGGCAGAGGAAACCAGGTGTGATGGTCAGTGCAGACGGGGCTGCCGCAGGAGAGGGGAGGAGAAGGGAAGGGCTGAGGAGGCCTTGCTGTCGGGCAGGGCCTGGCTGCTGCTGGGAAGAGGCTGGGGAGGGCCAGGGCAGAGTCTGGGAGGAGGAGGGGCCCTCAGAGCACCCCCTCGCCTGCACTTGCTTCAACTGTCCCCAGCCCAGAATGCAGGCTTCCTGGCCTCCCCACCCCTCATGCCTCTTCCCACCCCTCCCAGCCTTCCCTTCCGTGGGACTCCAGGCCCAGGGGCTGCCACCGGGTCCCAACTCTTTGGAAACCCGAGTCAGCCCCTCCCCCCCGGGAAAGGGTAGCACCTCCCCCAGTAGGTGAGAGGACACATGAGGTAATGCAGGCGAAAGGCCGAACCTGAGACCCGAACCTGAGACCGAATGGGAGTTGTTGTTATTTTTATTATTACTCCATGGATAACTGGTTGGACTGCATTTTTCTCCGCTGCCCCAGGCCCTGGAGGACAGCTTCTGGTGGCGCTGGAGCTGGCCCAAGAGAGGACCAGGAAGTCTAGGTTCCACCCCGCTCCCCCCTGACTTGGGGCGTCTGGACAAGAGCCTGACCCGTCCCTCTCTCGGTCTCCGTCTCCCGGCTGGATAATGCAGGTAGCTGAGAGGGTCTGTCTTGGTCTCTGGAACTTTGTAGGCGGTAGCTCCTGGCCGTGTTTGGGGCACAGGGGGTGGGGAGACCCAGCAAGGCTGGGTCTCTGGCAGCCCCTCTGCCCCCCCTCAGGGCCTGAACCATGGCTGTACAGGGTCTGACCAGGGATGTGACTGAGTCCTTCCCACCCCTTGTGTCCTGCCTCCTGAAACATTCTGTGGAGGGAGAGTTGGCACATCCTGGGAACCCACTGTTTGCCATGGTAAGCATCAGCCGGGGAGACCCCAGTCAGCGGGGACCGAAGCTGAGCTGGTTTGTGGCTGCCAGGATGAGGAAGCTGGGGACAGAGCGAAGTGCCTTTCAGGCCGTTGAATTCCGGAGAAGGTGGACGCCGGCAGGAGCCCGGGAGACGAGTGTGCACATCGCCACCTAGGCCCCGAGGCGGGTAGTGCAGCCAGCCAGGCTCCAGGGCCGACTCCGGCTTTCTCCCACGCACGGAGCACCCACTGTGCACACCGGGACTGACTTGGTTACCTGTCCCTGCTTTCTCACCAGCTGGCTGTGTGACCTTGGGCAAGAAACTTAACCTCTTTGAGCCTATTTTCTCACCCAAAAGAGAGACTATTTGCTCCTTTGCAGAGTTGCTGAGAGCCCAAAGAAGGGGGTTGCCTGTGATATATCCTGCACAGCATCCAGGAAATAGGCAGTTTTCAGTGGCCGGTCATTCCCTGTCTCTCTCCTCCACAAATGAAGTCATAGGATGCAAGGGAGCACTGGAAAAGAAGCAACTCACTGTCTGGGGGCATCAGGAGTCTTCGAGGAGAAGAGAAGGCATTCGAGTAGGGTTTTGAGGAACGTGCAGGAGTTTCCTAGGCATACCAAAGTTCTGTGAAGGCAGGAACTATATCTTCCATGGCGTATCCTCATTTCTCCAGTGGCTGGTATATAATGGAAGCTCAATGAATGCTGGCTGGATGGATACACGGCCTCCTAGGGGGCAGGGCAGGGTAACAGAGGCATGGAGGTATGCACCGTCTGGTGTCACGGTGGATGAGAAATTTAATTCCTCTTCTGGAAAAGCACCCCCACGGTGCTTTGCCATTTTGTCTGTGAAAGGCCATTGTATACGTGGGTCCACCTGCCATGTCCCTGGAGGACTGAGGGCACCCAAGAACAGCCCGTTTGTGTACTCACCTTGGCCTTCTGTCTCCAGGGCCCCGTTGAGGCCTGGGCAGGAGGATGAGGCCCTGGATCAATGCTCAAATGAAGAATCGACTTATGCACCTTTGGAGGTCTGTCAAGTGCTTGCCTGATGTGTGGGTGTGTGTGTGTGTGTGTGTGTGTGTGTGTGTCCAGCATATCTGCGGTTGACACTGTGTACCACAGAAGAAGGGCAAAGACGCTGGCGGGGGCAGCTGGGGACAGGGTGCTGGTGGTCAGCAGGGGTACTCTGAGAAGGTATCACTGGAGCAGGATGTTTTTCCTTCGCCAGCCTCCCCTCCAGGCCCTGGGAGCAAAGACTGCCCGCCCTCCTGGCTGGGCTGGGCCCCCCTGGCTCCCCGGGAACTTTCTGTGCCCTGTCCCTGGCTCCAGCTGCCTGGCCCAGCCACTTTTCAGTCACTTCGATGAGCCTTTCTTTGCCTCAGTCTCCTCATCCGTCAATCGAGGATAAAAATGGTCCCTGCTTCCGGGGTGGCCGTGGACGTGGCGCCCATGATCACAGACACTTCCTAAGCGGAGCTGCGCCCAACACCAGCATCGCTGCATCTGTGCCACTTCTGTTTATCCATCCCTCTGGATGCCCTGGCCACTGAGTCTTGTCCCATCCTCTGGACACGGAAGTGGGAGGTGCTTCCAGGGGAAGCCCAGGTGAGACAGGAAAGTGAGGACCGTGCTGGACATGGATGATGACAATTCAGCTCTCAGTCATGGGCCAAGATGCTGCCAAGGCCCCTGTGCCTGTGATGGCCTCAAGTCATCCTCATGGCACCCTGGGAGGGGGCGCAGGCCCCGCCCCGTCCACAAGGACACCCCTGAATCGGGAACAGGAACTTGGCTCAGCCTCGCCAGGGGCTGGACCGGGATTTGAACCCAGGTCAGCCTGACTCTGTGCTGGACCGCCTCACTGAGGAAACACTTCCCGCCCACATCAGGTGAACACGGGCTGAGACTCCGAGCATCCAGGAGGCCAAAGGTAGTTTTCAAATGGGTTGGACTTGGAGCAGGTCGGGAGGGGGTCTTGTGGGCGGCCAGGGCCTTTCTTGGGAGAAGGCAGACACGACGGGACAGTTCATTCGATGGACGCCTTCAGGATGGAGAGATGAAGAAAAGGAAGGGGCAAGGGGGGGATTGGAGGGCGATTCTGCATGTGGGTCGTGATGCCCACTGGCCGACAGGGCTCACGGTGTGCAGTTAGTGCCCGGGAGCCACAGCAGGTGGCAGGCAGCCCCAGTTCCGTGGGCCCCTCCTGAGCCTCTCCCTGAGCCAAGGGGCGGTCTGCACTGTGAAGACATGGATGTCGTGCTGCCCAGCACGAGAGCCATCCAGGTACAAGATGTGGCAAGGGCACCAGGCTGGCCCACGGAGGGGATGCGGGCCGTGGCTCAGGTCTTGGGTGGCCCTGGGCAAGTCTCTTCCCTTTCTGGGGCTCATCGCCCCCTCTGTAAGTGGAGCAGTGACAGGAATGGGCGGTCTCCCTTCTGACTCTAACCCTGAACACCACTGGTCATTCATTTGGTCAACAAACAGGCGGCTCTGGGTGTCAGGGTTACCGATGAGAAGGAGGCCGATGACATCTGCTCTTGGGGAGCTTGATGGAGGGACAGTGAGCACACCGACAATGAAAGGGCAATTTCAGATGGCGACAAGGGACCCCGAAACAGGTCAGGGGCTGCTTCAGGTGGGGGGAGATGGGAGGGCTCCCTGAGGAGGTGCCGTGTAAGCTGAGACTGAGGGGAGACCGATCATTTGAGGGTCTAGGAGGAGAGATCCAGGCAGCGGGAACAGCAAGCCAAAGGCCCTGAGGTGAGACTGGGGCGGGCATGGGTGAGGAACAGAGGGAAGGCCCAAGTGGCTGAGGCAGCCGGAGAGGGTTGCGTGAGCTGAGGCAGGGACGGTGAGCCAGGTGGGTGGCTCGCGGCCAGGAGGACCACCCTCTCCAGGGAGTATTTTCTGGTTGTCACAAGGATTGGGGGATACTCGTCTGGCACGTAGTGCTGGGGTCTCCAACAGTACCCATATTTCCCCCATCGAGAAACATCAGATCCACCTCACACCCTTTAAGATGGCTACTACCAAAAAGGAAAAAAGAAAGAAAAGAAAAGGAAGGAAGGAAGGAAGGAAAGAAAGAGAGAGAGAGAAAGAAAGAAAGAAAGAAAGAAGGAAAGAAAGAAAGAAAAGAAAAGGATTTCAAGAACAGCCTGGGCCACATAGCAGGGTCTCTTCTCTACAAAACATACA
>CAUYQG010256756.1:0-16885 GCA_963574415.1 Tarsius wallacei
TTTCCTCCACTTCACAGCATTCATTTAACAAGAAGTCAATTCCACCAATGATTCTTCTAACAGCCTATTCTGCTTGAAAGTATTTAGCCTTGTTTTTCAAAGGCAAACACTAATCTTGGAATAATGAATGTCCTTAACCCACATGCATCCACTTCACTATTTACAATAAACACACACACCAACACACAATTTGTCAACGTTTTTCAAGAAGTGAGGGAATGAGGTTGAAGGTCAAATGACGAATGGTAGTTTTATGGCCTGGGAGACTAGCCAATATTAGTGTTCATAAGATGGAGCTTGAACTGGACATTATGGTATAATTCTAGTAAACCAGAAGTCACATACTATTTTGAGTGATTCTTCCCTGTTCCTTAAAACTCACATTCTATGTAAAAGGTGGCTTGATATTGACATTATTTGCACTTAGACACATCACTTTTATGAAAATAAAAGTGGCTGGCTTTCTATTTCACTGATATTTTCTTAACTTTTATTTCCAAAGTTTGAGGAGTTCTTTATACATAAGAATTACTCATTATAAACTTAGCAAATGAACTTGTATTTCTTTTCCTTGTTTTATTTTTTATGGTATATACTGATCTGATATATATATACATAGTTAAATGATTATTACCACAAGCAAACCAATTAAGATATCTATCGTCTCACTTAGTTATCTTGTGTATGTGTGTTTGTAAAGAACACCTAAAATCTACTTCCTTAATAATAAGAAATTTTAAAAAGTTTTTTCTAAGTAGATTCCAGTATCTCTAAAAATTTAATTTCTTGATATTAACTATCCTACTTAAACCATTTCTTCAACTAATAGTTATATTCATAAAGTAAAAAAATTTTTTCATTGTAGGTTGGGAAAGAAAATAGAAGTTAAAAGGAGTATTGCCTTAAAGTTGAGCCTTCATCTTTTTTTGACCCCATGAATCTTTGTGCCATCAATACATACAGAAGAAACAGTTCTGTGAACTTGGAAGGAAAAGGTCTATCAGCCAGCTCTGCTTGTGAGATGAGAGGAGCCTCTGGTGCAGCTGCAACTAAGCCAAAAGCTCTGTAGGACCAGATAGTTATTCTTTATTCTCAAAAGAACAGTTCTTTAAAACCTGTACCCAATTTGGAGAGTTCAAATTTAACTCAACTACAGTAGAGAAGAGCCACAAAGATGATTAAAGGGTTGGAAAGTAATATCTACTGGGAAAGATGAAAGAAACTGGGATTATTCCGCCTGGTGAAGGGAAGACTGATGGATGATTTAATAACATTCTTAAGGCATTTGATCAGTTATTCCAGTGACCAGCTGTTCTTTATCGACAATGAGGACAGAAGCAAAGACAATAGCCTTAAATTCCAATATAAAGAACTCAAGTTTGATCTAAGAAAGATTTCTCTGAGAGTGATATTGTTCAATGTTGGAATGGGATATCCACTCTAAAGTTTTAAAATCTGACATAAATTACCATGTTCCTGTAGAAGAGGGCTGGCTGCTAATAGAAGGTAGGAGGATAAATTCTGTCATTGTCCCTTCTATACCTATAAAATCTATCATTTTTGGGTGAGATTCTCTCACGTGTATTGGGCATGCACAATTACTTATGTAAGAAAGTAGGCCATGAAGTTAAGTATCAATGATTTAAATTGTCTGGTAGAGAGCCTATTGTAGGCCGTGAAGTTAAGTATCAATGATTTAAATGGTCTGGTAGAGAGATCTTTTCTACACAGAGAATTATCAGACCTACACAAAGCAGCCCTAGACTACAGTAAACCCCCATCTTAGCTGATCTTACAATCATATTAAAAAACTATCCTCTTTACAAGAGTAAGAAGAGGGATACAAGAAGAAAAGAAACAGGAGAAGATTTGTTCTTCTCATCACGAAAAATAGCCCAAAATAGACGTTTAACTTCCTAAGTCAAAGTAAATTGGGCGTGCTCAATAGAAAAACATAATGTTTATACTGCAGATTATCTTTTTTTTCTTTTTCCAATATCTTAGTATCCACTGGACTACTAAGAAAAGCAGGAAAATGATATCCTTAAATTCACAGAATATATCAGAGAAAGTGTTGTGTCACTTTATAGGCCTTCCTATGATTACGAAGCATTTAAAATACTCACAAAATTCCACTCTTCCCTTTCTATTACTGTAACTTGCAAAAATTTTAAGGGACTTTGCAAAGTGATAAAAAGGAATTGAAGCATTTGCAATTCAAGGTATTTAAGCCTTAATGCACAAACTGCAGCCCTAGAATAATTACTAGGGCCTAGTCATTATCTGCTATGCAGCACATGAAAGGCATTCGAAAACTTTTTAAACAATACTTGAGATGCAATATTTTTAGAATTGTTATCATTCTTCACTTGAGTGATTCAATAACTGCAGTACTTGCAATGTGGTCCCCAAAAGGGCTTACATAACCAAGCATATGATATTTTAAAAACACTCAAAATTAAGTGTCTAGGTGATGTGTTGCCTCACAGAATATTTGGTGAAGGGCATAAAACTAATTTTTAAAAACTGTCTTCCCAGAAATTCTTGTCTATAATAACATAATGCACAACATATGAGTGGACCTTGAAAAAAATGTTTGGTGTCTTGATATCTTTGTGTATTTATAATTTCTAGTCAAATAGGCATAAACTCAAAATCATTTAATGAACTGATGCCTTATGTTAACTGCTTTTTAAAATTAAACCTCCAAGTTTCTCAACATGGCACTGTAATTGACAGAGATAACAAAATTTAAGGGTGACCTTTATTATTGTATCTAAACTAAGATACTTTGAGAGTAAAGAGGGCTGATAGTCACACCAGAACACTAGGCAAAATCCAGAACTGTCCTGGGCAAACCAGAAAATGTGAACATCCAGAAAATGTGAACATCGTTATCACAGACCAACATGATCCATTTTCTTATAGTCAAACATAGAAACTTGCAAGGTCTTCAGGTACTTAACCCTCTGGGTTGGGACTTATATACAGGAAATAATGAACTGGTAAGAAGGTACAGAAAAAAATTTTTGAAGATCAAAGCATCTTTCTTTTTTTGTTGTTGTTTTTGCTGTTGTTGTTGTTTTTGAGTTGGAGTCTCATCTCATTCTGTCACTCAGGCTGGAGTGCAGTGGCATGCTCGTGGCCACTGCAGCCTCGACCTACTGGGCTCAGGGGATCCTTCCACCTCAGTCTTTCAATTAGCTGGAACTACAGGTGCACACTACCACACCTGGCTAATTTTTTAAAATTTATTTTAGAGATGAGATCTCGCCAGGTTACCCAGGCTGGTCTTGAACCCCTGCGCTCAGGCAATCCTCTTGCCTCAGCCTCTCAAAGAACTGGGATTACAGGCTTCAGCCACCATACCAAGCCCAAAGCATCTTTCAAAAGGTCACTCCAGAGAAGTTGGCAATGATGGAGGCTCAACTTTTAAACAACAAAGGTGTCCTACCATATGTGTGGAGCATGGTAGATTATCATCTAGTTGCTTTTCATTAAGTAAATCTTTTTGCTGAAAAACATAAATAATACAGGGAAATTTAAGTACTATTTTTTTAAGAGACAGCTTGCTCTGTCACCCAGGCTAGAGTGCAGTGATGTGATCACAGCTCACTGTAACCTCAAATTCTTGGGCTCAAACAATTCTCCCTCCTTAACCTCTTGAGTAGCTAGAACTATAGGCATGAACAACCATGCCTGGCTAAGTATTATTTATTTTTTGGTAGCAATGGATTCGGGCTTTATGGCCCAGGCTGGTCTTGAACTCCCGGCCTCAAGCAAACCTCCCATCTCAGCTTACCAAAGCACTGGGATTACAGGCATGAGGCATCATGTCCAGTCTAAGAAACCACTTTTTAAGCATGAAAATAGACACAATCACAACCAATATTTCATTCCCTAAGGCTGCTCAGAAACAGCAGTTTAAAACAATGACAATTATAATGATCAATATTTAATTGCTCATCAAAGCATTGCATGCAAATACCAATATCTTAATGTAAAATCAAGCTGAGTTATTATGTAAATGGCAAATCCACACAGTGAGAATGATAGTAAAGCTAGAAAGCCACTAGTTCTAGCAGTAAACAAATAATTAAAGTAAAAGTACACTCTAGAGACTATATCATTTTCATTTATATCCATTAAATTCTGACCATTGGGTATTCAAACAATACAAAGAAAGTAAATGGTATTCTAATTGATGAGTCAGCACTCCATCAAATCTCAAGGCATTTTTGTTTTCTTAAAAGTGATTTGAGATCTCAATATGTGACCTTTCCTATCAATTTTATGATAACGTGTACATCTATATCTTTATCTATAGTTAAATCAAAATATTTCTGAATGAACACTCAAATAACAAATCTTAAAATTTTATAGATATTTTAAGCTTAAGTTGCATTCCAACTTAATTCTTCTACAGAATTGACACTACTGTGCTCATTTTTCTCCAGGATATGTCTGTTCTCTTTTTTTTTTTTTTTTTTTGAGTTGGAGTCTCACTCTGTTGTCCAGACTGGAGTGCAGTGTCCGCTCCTGGCTACCGCAGCCTCGACCTGCTGGGCTCCAGCGATCCTTCCTCCTCAGCCTTCCAAGTAGGGTTGGAACTGAAGGTGTGCACTACCATGCCCAGCTAATTTTTTGATATTGTAGAGATGAGGTCTCGCCAAGTTGCCCAGGCAGGTCTTGAACCCGTGGGCTCAGTCAATCCGCTCACCTCAGCCTCCCAAGGTGCGGGATTACAGGCTGAGCTACCGAGACCGGCTAATGGCAGTACTATTAAGTAATAGCAGCGAGCCTGAGCTCTCTGGCTTTGGAGCCAGACTACCTGGGCCAGCTCCACTGCTACATGGCGCCACAGCCACAGGCATTTGACTGCACCTCTGCTTTCCACTGATAAAGTTAGTGACGACCTCAGAGATTTTTGGGAGAATTAAGCAAGACAGTACACTGCAAGCCCATAGCACGGTCCCTGGCACATAGTAGTCTCTCAATCAATGCTAACTATTATTATTATTATTATTATTATTATTATTATTATTAAATATAGAGGTTGTTGAAAGTATACAATTTAGTTAATGTAGCAGTTTTCAAACTTTCTTTTTTTGAGTTGGAGTCTCACTCTGTCGCCCAGGCTGGAGTGCAGTAGCATGCTCCCGGCCACCGCAGCCTCGATCTGTTGGGCTCCGGCGATCCTTTCGCCTCAGCCTTCCAAGTAGCTGGAACTACAGGCGTGCGCCACCATGCCCGGCTAATTTTTTTATTTATTGTAGAGATGAGGTCTCACTAAGTTGCCCAGGCTGGTCTCCAACCCACGGGTTCAGGCAATCCTCTCACCTCAGTCTCCCAAAGTGCAGGGATTATAGGCATGAGCCACCGTGCGTGGCTTTTAAATATGACAAAATCTTCCCTCCACACAAACTCTATGCAGCCGCCCCTCATGTAAAACAGCTGAAAGCACAGCTGCCCAGCACCCGCCTTGGTTCACTGTTGGCAGTTCACAGAGGACCCTCCTGCTCCATGGACCCCAGGTGGAAGCCGAGGGCTCAGGGCACTTGCTGGGTGCACCATGTGGGCACAGGTGCATGTAGGGGATGGTTGGGGAGCTGTGCCAGCACTGGGGAGGGGAGCTGGTCTGTGGGTCTGGGTTCCATGGCTCCAGGCTCTTTGCCCATCACAGGTGTGTGTAGGGAAGGGGCCTAAAACAGGGAGGCCTGGCCACTGTTATAATTTTCCTCATTTCTGAGCTTCAACCTGATTGCTGCAAGTCTTCTGTTACACTTACTACTTAATACATACTACTTATTTAGAATCCTGTCTGTCCTTGGCGAAAACCTTACAACACGAAATAGGAGTGTCAGGAAAAATATGCCAGACATGAAGCTAATCAGAAAAAGGTGAGGAGGAGGGGTACAGATGTTATTTATTACCTACAAGGGACAAATCAAAATGCTCATAATTTTTATATATGCACTCCACATGACGTAGTTCAAATGAATCTAAGTTTATGATTTTCAGTTTACAAAGTCAATTTCTCTGACACCTACTCACTCAGTCCATATTTGATATTTTAAAAGTCCTAGTGAAAAAAAGAGCTTTGATGTGGCTTGCTCAGCCTAGACAGAGTTCAAATGTTAATCATTAGTGAACCGTGCATAGTAAGTGTTCAGAGAATGTGCCGGTGTTACCAGGAACCTCAACAGCTGGCGAGCGTCTGACATTGGCCAGGGTGTCAACTGAGCAATATAAGCCAAAACAACAGAAAACAACCATCATGAAACCTCAACGTATGGCTGTCCTAGTAAATTAAGCCATCTATACCCGAAACAGGTTGATGAGAGACCCTCTCATGCTTTGGTTTAAATTGAATCTTGGGAAAATAACTGATTTTATATTATTCCTTTACCTATTAAACACATATCTGCTTTGTTGATCACCAAATGTGCTAGACACTAAACCTATAGAGTGAGGAAGCTGGGGTCCAGCAGGTAATAATAACCTCATTGTGTTCTAAAATAGTGGAACAAGCATTTGTTGCCTGAATGAATAAAATGCGCCAAGTGCTAGGACCTTCCCCAAGAGGTGACTCCTTCTGGGAGGATCCAGGAAGGGTGCTCGTGAGCTGGGCCCTAGGGACAGACGATGCAAGAGATAAAGAAAGTGTGACGAGATACCCAGGCAAAGGAGGGTCTTTTCTTGACATTTTCTCCTCCTTAAAGTGTCTTCCTCCCTGTCAGGCTTTAAGAGAGAAAGAACACCCACGGCACGTGCTGCAGTACCTGGCACAGAGAAGACCTTGGAGCTAGGCTGTCTTGTCATTTCTCACTGACATTCCTTCAGCCTCCTTTGCGTATTCTCCTCACTCTGTTCATCTCCTCAATGTTTCATTCCCCAAGATTCCATGCTCAACATGACCCTGGGCATCCTAGACTCCTGAACCTTATCTCTGGCCCAGACTGTTCTTTCTGTCCATCCCTCAGTACCTCCAGCCCAGTGAAACCCGCCGAGGACCACGTGAGCAGCACAACTTTTCCATTGCCTTGCACCCTGCCCTGCGCAGTACTCCTCTCCTGCACTTGCACACAGGGAATATCATACCCTGAAAGGGTTTAGTCTTTTTGTCTCAGCATAGCTATTAGAAAGCCGTTCAGACATTCTACTGCAGAACAAGCAGCCTGTCCCATCCCTTCCCCCCTCAGTAAATCTCCTTCAGATGAAAGACCAGGACAGCCCAACCACCTGACATCATGGTTTAGCATAATAATCTCTAATAAACTTTTAGGTTCCTTGTCAAGACCGAAGATCAAAGGTCACCCTTTGGCTGGCCAAAGTCATAAAAGTTATAATCTGACCTTGCTACCTTTGGTTAAGGAATTTGTGAGTTGCAAATGTCTGAATTTGTGAATTGCAAATGTCTAACAAGTCTCTTGGAGGAAACTCTCCCTCCAGGGTTAACCTAATCAGCCCTTTGTGACCTATGTGACACAGATAAGCCCCACCATGGCAGCAATCATGTGACTAACCCACCCATCTGCCTGCTGTCCATCACCTGATGTCATCAGTATCTGTGCTTGCCTGCCCCTTTGTGATGACATGGAAGCAGACCACCACCCAATCACCTTAATGATCTTCCCCCATCAAAGGGAATGGTTAAAAGGACTCAACCACAAGCAACCAGTGGCCATTGCCTTGCTAGATTCTGGTGTAGCCATGTGCTCTTTGAGCTATGGCAGTCGCCATGCTTCCTGGCTTTGGCCCCCTCCCCCACCTTGGGGACGTGAATCTTCTTTCTCCCTTCTCTCTCTCTAATTCACTTTCAAATAAACTTTTCTTTCTTAACCTCTTTGTGTGTTGCAATTCTTTGCATTTACTCGGATCTCTGGGTTATTGGCGCCGCGCCTCCCCTCCCCTCTCTTCACTCCTCCAGCAGTCCACCCTCACCCTGTTCGGACTCTAACATACCCACTCCCTGTTTCTGGCCCTGGCCATCTTCAGCCTGCCCTTCCTCTCCCCATAGACAATAGCTCATGTACTCTCTCTGGCCCCTTCACCTGTCCATACCCCCTGCGCCGCCCTGCCTTTTCTCAGTCCTGTGCCCAGGGTGGGGGATGAAGTGGGAGTCAGAAAGATCCCATCTGCTCAACAAGACAGCACCTAGAGGCACCACCTCTGTGATGTCCTGCATGCATCGCTGGGTCCTGGATCTCTGAGCTGGGTGCCTGTCTCCACTTCTTCCAGTGGTAACATGGTAGAAACACATGGTTTGAGGAGAGACAGGGCAGGGAATGGGACCCTGGAGAGAGCCACCATCTGGTGGGCAAAGCAGACGAAGGGGCCTCCAAAAGGCTGCAGCAGGGGTTAGCCTAGAAGACCACATCAGGACTAGGGGCATCCCTTGGGGAAAAAGGCTGCAGTGGGTGAGTTAGACCAGAAGACCACCTGAGGACCAGGGGTATCCTGTGGGGAAATGGCTGATGTCCAGGAGAAGAAAGGCACAAGGAAGCACGAAAGAGGACACAGGGTCTGGCAAACAGGATGTTGCCGATGACATGGAGACAGAGTTGCACTGGACTTTCAACACAGAATGCCCATAACAAACATGAACTTGGGGCCCAATGAGCTTGCAACAACACAGACAAAAAGGAGAATGCGTATTTCCTCCAATCACCCTCCAACTGAGGTGGCAACAGATGGTCATCTCCAGTTCTGGCCCCAGTGTCCGTGTGCCAGCTCACTCTCTCCTCTCACAACGGGCTGATGGAAAGTAGAACTATGGCTATCCACTGAATTCACATTTCTAGTCTGTCTTTCTCTAAATACACGTTTTTCAAGTAATTGGTAGAGTCTGTCAACAAATGGCTATAAATAGGCATTGTGTGTATATAAAAAAAAGGGAAACTAACCCAAAATATTCATCTTCAGCCTGTGATTAAGATGATGAGCATGAGCCAGGCTGAGTTGTCTGCTCTCTGGCTACGGATGAAAGAAGAAAGACTCCCCCGCCCCAGCATGGCATTTAGTGAAAACGCAACCACAAAGCCTCATGGTCCACAATGCCTTGTAGAAGGCTGTTCTTCCTGAATGGCACAGTTCATATTCCAGTATGCAGAAAAGACGTGTCTAGGCTCTGAGCACATTTTTGGATAAGGATGAAATAAGACTAATTTAATACTTAATTTGGAAAGGGGCCCTGACCATGCAATCAGCCCCTGATGGCTGTCAGGTGGGCCTGGCGTCTCTGGGCAGCTCCAGGGCCCATGCTGGGGTAGCAGCAGCAACAATTACAGTGCAGAAACTGAACCAGCTGGCCTTCTCCCAAGGACGGCCTCCCGCGGCATTGCTCTCCATGGCCCAGACCCCGGCATGTTACACAAACCCTGTAATCACTGAAATGTGGGCCACTGGGTGTTGCTTGCCAAAGGTAAAAAGGCAAGCATTTGAGGTGGCTCTTTCTAGCCTCCCCTTGCTCAGGAGAAACTCAGGCTGTTTTAGACCTTAAGAAGCTATTGGGGTCTCATATGAGCCGGGACTCAAAACGCAATCTCCCTTTCCAATGAAAACTGGAAACATCTGAGACAGTAAGCAAAGATGGCTTCTTCACTCCACAACTGATTTAGAGAGAATGCAATATTACAGAGGTGCCACCCAACTCTTTAGCTCCAAGAGCAACCGCCCTCATTGTCATGAATTTGCAGATGTGAATTTGAATTTGGCAGCTTGCTTATGGAGATCAGCAAACAGACATCCTGAGATAACTGACGCCTCCGTCCTCTCTCAGACAACTTGTGTTAACTTTTACATCCACAGTCCCAGCGTACTTCCTGAGGCATGTGGGCCGTGAGCACCCACCCACATTCACAAACCGCTCACACAAGGGCAGACTCTGAACCCATGCTGGCCATCCCAGTCTGGAGGGACACTCTCCCTAGTCATCACTTTGCCATCACTTAAGCACCACCACCCCTTTTCTCTCCTTCCCTAAAGCTGGGGCTGGCCTACAGCAGGGGTGGTATGCACAGCAAAACACTGCTGCAGACCCTGCAGATGGTAGACCAATCAAGATGGAGAGAAAACAAGACAGAACCAAATCTGCCATCTGACTCAAATAAGAATGTTTAGAATCAGGCAAATTTAGAACTAGAACAGAAGGGCTTACTAGCATATCAGAGGCTTATTTGATCAGAGGATGGATCCTACAAAGGTTTGGGTGAGCAAGAGTCCACTGAGTCTGGACGGAGAGGGCAAATACTGAAATCTGCTGGTTGATCTGATGCCCTCTCCTGGCTTTCATACAGCTTGGCACAGGAAAAAATCTTGACAACATGAGAATGTAAAAGAGCCCCAGGGCAACACTCCTACACCCTGAAACCCACTTTTCTTGCAGAGTGGGACAGTGTGACTATTTATAACCAAACACTCCAGGACGAGCCCAGAGCTGGCATCCTGCACGGGCAAAATAAGCAAAGGAGAACCTGCCTATAGAGCCCAGGAGACCACAGCCTCTATTCCCATCACGCATTGTGCCCAAACGCCTCCCTTTGGGGCTGGCATTTCCAGGAAAAGCATTGCCCCTTAACTGACACCAAGGCTTTGCATTTTAAAAGTCATCTTAAAGTAATAACAAATCAACAAGAATTTTTTTTTTTGAGTATCTGCTATGTTCAAGGAACTGTGCAAAGTATCACAGGAATTACAGAAAAGCCTTAACTAATTAATTGATTGATTCTTCTTTTGAGGATGTGCCAAGTACTGCTTGAGATACCAGGAAAAGTATCTCTACTTAAGAAGCTTAGAAAGAACTGGAAAAATAAATGAAAATAAAAGGCAATACAGGACCAATGCCAAAGAAGTGGTAAGATACAATTTAAATAATTTAAGCATTGACGGAGCATCTAGTAATTGTAAGCATTGTGCAAAGGAATCTGGGGAGTAAGTGCTGCCGAAGTCCAGAGACAGAAGCTGTTTCTGGTTGGGGGTGAGAGAAGGCTTCCTAGACAGGCAGGACTTTGGAGGTTTGCACTGAAGAATCAATAAGATTCGAAGAGGAGAACGGGAAAGAATAGGACATCCCAGACAGAGGGGACTAGCATGAGGTGGGAATTCACCATGTCTGTTGGGGCACCCTGGCTGGTTGGAAGAATGGCAGGGTAAGAACAGTTTGGGAAGGATGGGTTGGGTCAGTTCCTCCAAACTACAGAAATTAGAACTTTTCTCAGTAGGTAATTAAAGGCTAGTAACATTGTTTGAGCAGGGACGAAAGGCCCACTGTAGAAAGATTCATCTCCACGTTCACTTTGCTTGATTATTAAGTCTCCCAGATGACCTGACACTACAAAAAGTTTGCTCTATAGAACAGCCAGGAATAACTGTCATGGAAGGGACAGTACACACTGTAAATGTGTAAATTACTACTCTGCATCAGAGGAGAAAGAAATCAAAGAGCCTAGCTGGGCAAGAGCCAAGCAGTCCAGGCCTGGGAGACAGAGGGAGTCTAGATGACCTATGGTGTAGGAAAAAGGATGACTTGGTCCGGAATGGCACAACTGGGAAAAGGAGCTCACTGGGAAAGAGGAGACTTTGCTTTGGAGAGGGTGACGATGCATTTGGTTTAGGCACAATGTGTGTATGGACCGTATGGCTGTGGCTGTGATGGATCTGTCCAGGGACAATCTCACTCATGCTCCACGAGGCACTAGGAACAAAGCAACGACTGCAACCCTCAGGGCCCATGTCCCCCAGGCACCTCCTCTTGGGATCACAGTCTGACCACATTTCTCAACCTGCCTTGCAGTTGGGGGTGTGCTGAGGGAATGTGAATGCGGGAGGCAGGCCTGGGTCCAGAACTCTATTGTGCACGGGCTCTGCAGGCAAGGACATCGGCCACGGCAGTTCTTTGAGGACGGCAGCACCGCACGAAGACAGCAGCTGGTCCAAGCCCCACTGGAAGAGTGCTGTCCAATGCTCAGCAACACCCACTTTGCACTGCAAAAGAGAAAGAACTGTCCATTCTGTCTGAACTGTTGCTCAGTGTTGGTCTGTCCCAGCCACCAGCGTGATCTTAACTCACTGTCCCTGCTCCATGTGCCCTAGCCGCACGGGCTTCCATCAGTTCTTTGGGATACTGAGCTCCCTTGGTCCATGCCGGCCTTCCCTGATGCAGGGGTCTTTGCATTTGTGCTTCCCTCTACTGGGAGCACATGAACAACTCTTGACCTGGATAATTCCATTTCTAGGTCTCAGATCACATAACTCTTCCTCAGAGCCACCTTTTGGAGCGCCCAAATTAAGTCAGGTCCACCCTGTTAATCTTTTGCAACATGTCTTACAATGTATAATTATATACACGTTTGTTTAATGTAGTTAATAGTGTTTATATTTGTTAAGTTTCACTTAGTATATGTCTCCCTAGCAAAGTATAAGATACAAACAAGGCAGGAATCAGAATCATAACCCTTGTTCACCAGTGACTGTGCCTTCAGCACCTAGCACTGGGTGGCTGTGTGATACATATTATGGAATAAGTGAATACACTGGAGTGCTGACACTGTGGGTAGATTGAGAGTGATCCAAGCAGGGGCAGATGGAGAGCGGAGAGCGGAGCCAGCAGGCTGAGACACACCTTGGGAAACACCCACTTAGCCACAGTATCTGCCTCTCAATTTCACACCCCAACAGAGTCAGTAGAACAGTAAGGCTTGGAGAAGAGAAACTTGACTAATTCAGGAGGAAATACTACATAATGAAGCACATTTGTGCTTCTGAGGGGCCTTGGACATCATGTGACCAGAGCTTTGCACGGTTGAGGAAACAGAGGTGAAGCTCCCTGCCCAGATAGCTGGTGGCCATACTACAAAAAGTTACAGCTCTACTGTCTTCACTGATGGCTGAGGAAAGGTGATCCAAGTCTTGGAGCCTGTGGCCAGGACAAACCTGTGCCCTGCTGCCAGACCCAGGGATGCCTGGCAAAGGCCTCAAGAGCAACTGAGTGGACTGCTATCTCCTAGAGCTCCAGGAGCTGCCCTCCTGAGTAAAGAGGGGGCTGCCTGAAGGTGAGGAAGGGACACCGAGGCCGTACTTGGTTGTGTCCACTCTCCTGAGAGCCAAACACTTGTCTGGACTCGAAGGGGAGGCTTCCTCAGAGAAATGAGGAGCGGTGAGCAGGGACACAGGACACAGGTGTTTTTCCTCCCGGGTGGGACCTGCCTGCTCTCAGGTGGGTGACTCCACATCCTCTGAGCCAGAGCTTCAGTTCCACAGATTCCCACCAGACACTCCCTTCCTCACTAGGGATGGCTGCTCTTGCATTAACACAGTTACACCAGCCTGTTGGTCCTCTGGGGACTTGGAACACTGGAGCGAAAGCTGGCAGCTTGCTGGGGCTTTTCAAAAGAAATATCTGCTCCTAAATTTCTCCACACAGCCCTGACCCCAGGATCAGGAGGCAGTGGCCAGGCTGGGAAGGAGGCTGCAGCCGGAGGGCAGGGCAGGGCATGTGCTGCTTTCAGGCTGCCAGAGGGAGTGGCGGGTCCTGGCTCTGCTCTACCAGGGCTGCGCCACTCTGGCAAGCTCCCTTAAGTGAGTTCCCACAGAGGCAGTACTGGTCTCCTCACCGGGGTGACCAGCCATCGCCTTCCCTGCCTGTGGCTGCTTTCCTGCTCACCCAGCCCAAATGCCTTCCAGAGGTTCAAGAGATGCAAGCTTTGTAAAGACTGGAATTCCTTCCCATGGAAAACAGCCATGTATTTGTAATCTCAGCCAATATTTACAAGCATCTACCCTGCACCTGGGCCTGGGCTAGGCACCCCATTCAACACTTATTTGTTGAGCACCTACTATGTGCTGGGAACTGTGCCCCAGTGCCCTTCCCGGCAGGCAAGGAGCTCAAGGGCTAGCCAGGGACCTGTCACTGTTTCAGAGTCCTGACTTGAAGGCAACTGGCAGAACTAGACACGGTCTCAGGCTGTCCTGGTGAGTCAAAGGTACAAGTAAGGGTCGAGTGGCTCTGAAAGCCTTTAATCATTAAGTTCTTTCATTTCTAGGAGCTCAGTAGGACACAGGCACAGCCAGATGCCTGCAAAATGAAACAAATGCCAGGAACGAGAATGTCTCTCAGGATTAGTCACTGCTCATTGCAGATGTAACCAAAATGTGGAATGAACAGCAAAAAAAGATGCTTTCAGACTCAGCTTCTGAGCAAAAAAAAAAAAGTATTTCACTCTGGCTCAGAGTGATTTTTAAAAAACAAAACAAGTCCAATTAAGCTTCTCTTAAGGAGAAACAGTGGAGAGTACATTGGAGAGGAAGCTTGAGAACGGCCTGCTTTTCACTGGCAAAAGAAATGGAAATCACTGAGCTACTCTGACTGAGAACACCATGACAGGAAAGGGGCAAGCGCAGAGGGATCAGAAGAAATCTCCTGACACAGCAGATAATAAACTGAAACTAACAGCCAAAGGCAGCAATGGAAGCTGTCATTACCCACATGTTTTCAAAAAGCACATCCTGGAGAGGAGACAAAAATGGGTGGGCCTACTTTTTAAACAGAGCATACTTTATATTTATTTTAGATTCCGGGGTACATGTGCAGGTTTGTTACACAGGTACACTGCATGATGGTGAGGTTTGGGCTTCTGTGGAGCCTGTCACACAAGTGGTGAGCATGGGACCCACTGGTTGGTTTTTTAGCCTCCTCTCTTTGGGAGTCCACAGTGTCTGTCGTTCCCTTCTTTGTGCCTATGTGTAGAGAGTGTTTAGCTCCCACTTACAAGTGAGAGCATGCAGTATTCCGTTTTTTGTTTTTGTGTTACTTTGCTTAGCATAATGGTCTCCAGCTGCATCCATGTTGCTGCAAAGGACATGATTTTGGTTTTTTTTGTTTTTGTTTTTGTTTTTGAGTTGGAGTCTCACTCTGTCACCCAGACTGTAGTACAGTGGCCGCTCCCGGCCACTGCAGCCTCGACCCACTGGGCTCCGGTGATCCTTCCGCCTCAGCCTTCCAAGTATCTGGAACTACAGGCGTGCGCTACCATACCCGGCTAATTTTTTGATTTATTGTAGAGATGAGGTCTCGCCAAGTTGCCCAGGTGGGTCTCGAACCCGCGGGCTCAGGCAATCTACTCACCTCAGCCTCCCAAAGCACGGGATTACAGGCTGAGCCACCGAGCCTGGCTGATTTTGTTTTTTTTATGGCTGTGTAGTATTCATGATGTATATGTATCACATTTTCTTTACCCAGTTCACTGTGGGTGGGCACCTGGATTTGTTCCATGTTTTTGCTATTGTGAATAGTGCTGCAATAAACATACAAGTGCAGGTGTCTTTTGGTAGAGTGATTTATGCCCCTTTGGGTATATACCAGTGGTGAGATTGCTGGGTTGAATTTTTAGTTCTTTGAGAAATCTCCAAACTGCTTTCCACAGGGGCTGAACTAGCTTATAGCTTACATTCCCATCTATAGTATATGAGTGTTCCCCTTTCACCACAACATTGCCAACATCTGTTGTTATTTGACTTTTTAGTAGTAGCCATTCTGACTGGTGGGAGATGGTGTCTCATTGTGGTTTCAACTTGCATTTCTCTGATGATTGGTGATGATAAGCATTTTTTTATGTGTGTCGGTTGCTTGTATATTTTGAGAAATGCCTGTTTATGTCTTTAGCCTACTTTTTAATGTTTTTTTTCCCCTGTTGATTTATTTGAGTTCCTTATAGATTCCGGATATTAGGCCTTTGTGAGACGCACAGTCTGCAAATATTTTCTCCCATTCTGTAAGTTGTCTATATACACTGTTGATGGTTTCTTTTGTTGTGCAGAAGCTCTTTAGCTTAATTAGGTCCCACTTGTCAGTTTTGGTTTTTGCTGCATTTGCTTTTGAGGACTTGGGTTCCTATTTTAACTGATGCTAACAGCCAGCTAGGGACTGGTCCTTGTGTCTCCAGTCTGCCTGCCTCTGAATTCCCTGCTCCTGGACAGCAGTCCTCACCCCTGTGTATCCTTAGGTAACGGGAAATGCTGCCAGGTGCTCCCTGTGTCTTCTGAAGTCTATGGCAAGTCTCCTGGAGGGCAGAGACCATGACTTCAAGCTCCTTTTATGTGAACAGCGCACTTAGCCCCGAAGGAGTTCCATGAATATTTGCTAACCAGAGTCCAGCAGCAGGACCTCAGTGCTGGTTTTCAGGGTTCTGTGAGAGCCATACACAGACACGGTTTCTTAGAAGCACAGAGTTTTTCACAGGTTTATGCAAAGGAATGCACACTTTGAGAGGGAAAGAGAGAATGTAGTAAAGAACGTTTCAAAGAGGCTGTTGAAAAACCAGCCTTTTCCTAATAACTGCTGAGTAACATAATAAGTGACAGGCTTCATCCTACAGCCCTATCAGGCCAACAGTGTGCTGAATTACTTCTGGTACTCACCACTTATCTACGGGGAGAATCTGACACATCAGTGACGAGTCAGAGCAGAATTAAGTCAGCGAGGCACATAAACAGCTAACACCCCATTAGCAGAACCTACATTTTAGTGATTTTACACCAGGTATGTGAAAATCCAATACCCGGATTTTCTTTTTGTTTCTATTTCTTAATTTTATTTCTAATTATTTTCCTTCTATCTCCATTCCCTCAGGAAAGGGGTCAAAGCTAACTCCTGGTCAGGCTCGGTGGCTCAGCCTGTAATACTTTGGGAGGCTGAGATGAGTAGATTGCCGGAGCCCACGGGTTTGAGATCTGCCCGGTGGGCAAGACCTTGTCTCTACAATAAAATAAAAAATTAGCCAGGCTCGGGGGCTCAGCCTGTAATCCCGTGCTTTGGGAGGCCGAGGTGAGTGAATTGCCTGAGCCCGTGGGTTCGAGACCCACCTGGGCAACTTGGCGAGACCTCATC